>JBANCZ010001720.1:0-19614 GCA_037040025.1 Sphaerogastrella javana | reverse complement strand
GTCCAAATCACGATTGTTACGCTCATTGGGTTTCATTTGGAACGTGCCAGTGATTTCCTCGTTCTTCTTGGCAGTAATATGATCATCCAAATAGAAGACTGTTTGCTTCCAATGTGTATATGTAGCATCTGGGGATGTACTGAAGCCAAGACGTTTGTGGCACTTGGTAAACTCGATGTTAAAGTATGTGACTAATGCCTGCACAAAGTCATTGCGCTTAATGTTAAGACTAAACTTCGAAGTAAAGTTTAGATCGGCCTTTCGCACTTGATACAAATCTACCTCTTTAACCATGCATGCTGTGGATACCACTTGCTTTGGATCAACAACATCAACCAGAGGTTCAGTGACCGCCACTTTACGTATGCAGCTCATGTCAAAACCATAGACATCATCCCACCAGTTGATCTTCTCATCCTTATACTGGCGATCCTCAATAGCAGTAATATACAAAGTGCCTCGATCAGGAAACATCATTCCATAGGGCTTTAGCCACTTGTCACGCGCATACAATACTGTGTCCAACATTGACTCGTAGAACAGGCAGTAGCTTCAAATATCGAGAATAATGCAAATATACCGTTAATGCAACAGTAAAATAAAATATAAACCAAAGCTAGCCAAGAATGGCTCGTATTCGAGCTTACCCCATCCATTCAGATATGATAATATCAACTTTCTCAATTCCATCTGGCAATTCAATTTCCTCAATTTTTCCTTTCACCACAGTTATGATCTCCTCCAAATGGTTGTCAATAATCACTTGACGCGCGAACTCTATTATATTCGAGCAGTCGACGGCAATTACTCTGGCGGCACCAGCCTTGGCGGCAAACATGGACAGTATGCCAGTACCACAGCCAACATCTAGAACAGTCTGTAATTCAATAGAAATTAGTTCATTTCTTCACTTTATAGTATATCAAATCGTTAAATTGTTAGATCGCGCTCTGCAAGTTTCTTAGACCGTATGATTTACGGTATCGCATTCCTATTATACCCTAGCAAATATGTTTTCAATTTCAGCAAAATATGTGCAAAGATATATTATACGACTGAAACCTACTTAAAAATGCCATATCACACTCCACTCAGATATTTTTTTACGACTTGCAAGAGTATTTGAGTGTCGGCATGTCTGGCAGGCAATGCGTGCGCCATTTACATTTTTTTTTCGAGTTTGAACGGTAAGAGATCAACGTGGCTTGTGATAACTGAACTACATTAGAAACACTTTGACGAACTGTATGGATTATATTGCTTACCTTTCCTTGAAACAGATGCTTGTTGTGATACATGGCATTGCGGTATGTGACAGTACGCACTTCGTCTTTGAGCATTTCCTCATGTATGCCAAAATGCGCATAGGAGTCAAAATAGTAATCCCGGGAAGTCATCTCTTCAGCATTGGCGCTTGAATTCATTGGTGCTGGGGATGATGCCGTTGGATCGGCGCTGGCATCGCTGATTTCAGCGTCGCTTGCTCCGACATGGGGTTTCTTTATCGGTTTCGTATGAACTCCGGTTGGTGGTATGAAATCTGCGGCGGCTAGTTCGAGTGCAGCATCCGAATTCATTGGAATATCTGAAGAAGACTGAAAGCAGCGAATTCAATTAGAGAATATGATGTGTTCCGAATTTACTTACCATATCACTTGTAATTATTTAGCCGCTTTGTTAAATGTGCAAATGTATCAATGTGCAAAATCCGGTCTGCTTCCCTCCCAAACACACGCTAAAAAGTGCTGTCCATAAAAATATTGTAAGGGATGCTAAATAGAAATCGATAGCAATTAATATTTATTGAATGATCTCATGGTTAGTTACAACGTTTAATTTGAATATGCCTATAATTATAAGTTATTTTTAGTTTTGCCGTAAATTAATATAAACTATAAAGGCAAATCCAAATTATAAATTTAATTTTTTTACGATGAAATTTCATTTGGGACTACCCTGCATTTCAATGCACACTCGATAAATATCGATAGTACAATAGTCGCATTTTGGCGGGAAAACGAGTGTTTCGCGTTGCTCTAAAGCCATTTGCGAAACTCTAGTTCTATTTGTTTGTTCGATTGTTGTTAATATACGCATTTGAGGGTTTAACAATGGAAGGCTTTGATGATGCTGGCGTATTTTTTTCTGATAACTTCGGAAACAGCCAACAACCCGATGGTGCGCAAATTAATCTACAGGCAGTGAAGAAAAAGTACAAGGAGTTTATACGCACTTTCAACGAGGATAACTTTTACTACAAATATCGGTAAATCCACACAAGGTGTGTATGTTACCTTGTTTTAATCTGATTTGTGTCCATTTAGTGATAATCTGAAGCGGAACTACCTCAATGGCCGCTACTTTTTGGAGATTGAAATGGAGGACTTGGTGGGCTTTGATGAGACGCTGGCGGACAAGTTGAATAAACAGCCTACTGAGCACTTGCAAATCTTTGAGGAGGCTGCGCGTGAGGTTGCCGATGAGATAACTGCGCCACGTCCCGAACATGAGGAGCACATGCATGACATACAAATACTGCTGACGTCCAGTGCAAATCCCACTAATGTGCGTGAACTGAAATCAGATAGTGTGTCGCGTTTGGTCAAAATAGCTGGCATCATAGTGGCTGCTTCTGGTATACAAGCGAAGGCAACGCGCATGTCTATAATGTGTCGCTCATGCAGCACCGTAATTCCCAATCTGAAAGTGAATCCTGGTCTAGAAGGCTATGCTCTGCCACGCAAATGTAACACGGAACAAGCGGGCAGACCCAAGTGTCCACTCGATCCATTTTTCATCATGCCGGACAAGTGTAAATGTGTTGACTTTCAAACGCTAAAACTGCAAGAGCTGCCTGATTTTGTGCCACAAGGAGAGATACCTCGACATCTGCAGCTCTTTTGCGATCGCTCGCTTTGCGAACGCGTCGTACCTGGCAATCGTGTGCTCATCCAGGGCATTTATTCCATTCGCAAAATTGGTAAACCCACGCGACAAGATGGACGCGAAAAGGCTGTACTTGGCGTACGTGCACCCTACATGCGTGTGGTGGGCATAACAGTTGACTCTGAAGGAGCTGGCGCTATTTCTCGTTATTCGAACATTACAAATGAGGAAGAGGAGGTATTTAGACGTATGGCTTCCTCAAGTGACGTATATGAGCGTCTATCGAAATCATTGGCGCCAAGCATATTTGGCTCGAATGACATCAAGAAGGCCATTACCTGTATGCTCTTTGGCGGGTCCAGGAAGCGTCTGCCAGATGGTTTGTGTCGCCGTGGCGATATTAATGTTCTTCTGTTGGGCGATCCAGGTACTGCCAAGTCTCAATTGCTAAAGTTTGTCGAGAAAGTATCTCCCATTGGCGTCTATACTTCCGGAAAGGGTTCCAGTGCTGCTGGCCTTACAGCCTCCGTAATGAAGGATCCAAGCACCGTAAGTTGAGTTGATGATTTACATTATACAGAAAATTCCAATAATGTATATTTTCACAGCGAAACTTTGTCATGGAAGGCGGCGCTATGGTTTTAGCTGATGGTGGCGTCGTTTGCATTGACGAGTTCGACAAAATGCGTGAGGATGATCGTGTCGCCATTCACGAAGCAATGGAACAGCAAACAATATCCATTGCCAAAGCAGGCATAACAACCACTTTGAATTCTCGTTGCTCAGTGCTCGCCGCAGCCAACTCTATATTCGGTCGCTGGGACGACACCAAAGGCGAGGAGAACATAGACTTTATGCCAACGATTCTCTCTCGTTTTGACATGATCTTCATTGTTAAAGATGTGCACAATGAAACGCGCGACATCACCTTGGCCAAACATATTATAAACGTGCATCTCAGTTCCAACAAGTCGACACCGGATGAGCCGGCTGAAGGTGAAATATCACTGGCAACCTTTAAGAAATACGTGCACTATTGCCGTACCCATTGTGGTCCCAGACTCAGCGAGGCTGCTGGAGAAAAGCTGAAGAGTCGCTATGTCCTAATGCGCAGTGGCACGGGGCAGCAGGAAAAGTTGGCGGATAAACGTCAGTGCATTCCCATCACGGTACGACAATTGGAAGCTGTGATACGAATATCAGAATCGTTGGCTAAAATGCGTTTGCTGCCTTTTGCCACGGACGATCATGTGAACGAAGCGCTACGACTATTCCAAGTGTCCACACTTGATGCCGCTAACACGGGTAGTCTGGCTGGTGCAGAAGGTTTCACCACCGAGGAAGATCAGGAGACACTGAACCGTATAGAAAAGCAGCTGAAGCGTCGATTTGCTATTGGATCGCAAGTTTCGGAACAAAATATTTTACAGGTAAGTCAAACAATAAGTATTACAATTATTTTTCCAATTGGTCTTGTAATAGGAACTAGCATTTTCCCTCTTCATTTTCTAAATTCGAACTCGAATAGATTTAGTAGTTCGTCATAATTCTTCGAAATTCGTCGTGATAAAATAGTGATGATTCCTCTTCCTTTTCTTATATACTATTTTTTTTTTTTACAATTGTATTGTAATATTTTAGGATTTTCTACGGCAGAAATACGAGGAGCGAACAGTCATGAAGGTCATACATACTATGATACGACGCGGGGAACTACAGCACCGAATGCAGCGCAAAATGCTTTACCGCATTTGCTAAACCAAATACAGATCATTCTCATTCATTCAATTTACCATTCTTCACATACATACATACCTTTTAATATTTCAATACACTATTATTGTTAAAACAAATACGAATCATTCTTATTAATAAACCATATCAATTACTGCTTAAATCCTTTACATACACACATACCTTTTAATATTTCAATTTATTATTAAATTTAATAAATTTTTGACTTTAAAGTTTAAACCTTTCGTAGAAATAGAAAATCTTCAAAAGCTTTTGAAATTTCCTTAATGTTTAGTTTAAAAAACTCTTCAAATTTGAATGAATTAACTAGATTATCTCAAAGTATGCTGAGATTAAAGAAATTTTTAAATTCATTGAAAATATGCAATAGTCTAAAATGTTCTACATTTCATGATCTCCCTGTGATTTTGAATTCTGTTCACTTTTCGCCATAAGACCATTTCTACCGTAGTTACCTGGTCATGTTGGAAATGGTATTACTAAAAGGGTTGGTCTTTATCTAAAGGCGATATCACCTTATACTCAAGAATAGTGCATTTTTGGAATAATTAGAGTGAGATCGCTGAACGACAGGTTATAAATTTTGGCACGTTGAAGTTCATTTTCACTTGTTTAGCTCGCATCTGGTCACAGATGCTAATTAAAACGTTTTGGACATGAAAATGATGATGAATGCGGAATGAGGATGCATACCACATAGCACATATCAACAGCACCACAGCATCTCAGAGCAGCGCGTGTGGACGACTGACCGCATTGCGTCGTCACGTAGACAACCTGATTACTTATGATATTATAATTAGAGTACACGACGAAAAACATTGTATGTATGGTACATAGAAACTATATAGAAAAGTATTTCTATGGATGGAATATATATCGTGAATTGAATTTTTTGGCAATGACATTCAAAATGGATAAGAAAGTTCAGATGTTCGTTTGTTCTGTAATATGTAGTTGGGATGTAACATCTGCTGTATATATAATATACTATAGTATAGTATAGCGTTTGTGGGAATGGAATTATCGCATCGCTTTGTCTCAGAGAACATTCGGAAATTTGTGTTGTTGTTGATTTTCAATTAAATATCATTAACGTCATGAACATCCGCGACTATTTTCAATTTTCAAACAGAACAAAACACACAAATCTCGTTTCGAACATATGTGTGGACGTATGTGCATATATATATAGATATGACTACGTAAATTCACACGTACACATAGAGATTCACACGTGAACATGTGTGAATGCTGGCGTAGATGTTTGTGCGTATATGTATACAAATAGACGTACATACACACAAACATGCCAACATACACAACCATACAAACAATGATGTGTGCACACAATATATACAAATATAAAAAGATACAAATACGATTCAGAGCAAAAGGACGGTGAGCATATACATACAAGCAAACCTATATACATACATACATATGCATATGCATGTGCATGTAGCTCAATGCGAGCATTCAGCATCCGAGAGCATAAATGATGAGTGGCGCCTTTTGTTTCTTGAATGGAAAGATTAAATGAAAATGCTCGGTGCACAGTAGCCAATTCCGTTATATACAAGTCAGTACAATTATAGCTCTCGTAAGAGTCAGTACACAGAATCGAATTGAACAGAACGGAACAGAACAGAACAGAACAGAACAGAACTGAATTGGACTGTTGGGTTTAGCCGACAGCCAATGGAATATAGGCATTGTCTATAAAATTATAAAAATTCCATTTGGTTTGATTGTAGATGTAACTGCACGCCTACATTTTGGCCAAAGTACATTTACATTTGCACTCAGTTCCACTTGAGATCATGTACATATACCCGAGCTCACCTGAATCAGCATCATCGTTGCAATCGGAGGAGAGTGCTGCCATCAAGATACAAGCCAACTTCCGTGGTTATCGAGTACGCAAACAGCTATACCGCCTCAACAAACCCAATAATAGTGTTCGTGCCAACGATCATCTATTATCTCAACGTTTCCATAACACACGACGTAAGCATCAGCATCCGCATCAGCATCATCGCACCATAATGGATGACAAAGAGCAACAAGCAAATCGAGCTGCTGATGGACAGACGTGCTCTGAGCAACAACCAACGGACGTAACATCTGAGGAGAATCGCTGTGCCACCAAAATACAAGCGGGTTTTCGTGGTTTTCTTGTGCGTAAAAAACAGAAAATTGCCACAGATGCCGCCGTTAAAATACAGTCAAGTTTTCGTGGATTTAAGGCACGCAAGGAAGTGGAAAAATTAAAAAATTCCTAAATATCTTGACCAAAAACAAGAAAAAACCATATATAATTAATATGCAAAATCCATATATACATATATGTACATCTATTTTGTGCCGTAGAAATAATTTTTAACGTATAACATGTAAATTACTTTACACACATTCTAATTCTGTATGGGAATACATACAAATTACATTTTGTAAATAGACATTTATCTAGCAGTAGATCATAGTTGCCAGAGAATTTAAATAAATATATACAAATACAAAACACCCCAACAAAAAAAATGAGCAAAAACCATAAAAGTTCAGTAATATTTCGTACGTAATCATTGTGTGCACATACCGTCAAAAGTGAAATATTTAAGTGCTTTTCGACATTGCGCTAAAACTTTCGATGCCTCATAGACAACACATGCGTCTCAGATTAAATGTACGATTATGTAGGTACAAATAGATACAATAGATGTACTTACCATACACCATAAACACTTGTACTTTTTAAATTTCCTGCAATCAATTGATATATCACTCTCACTCTCTCTCTCCCGCACTTTCTCTTTGTATCTGAGTTTATTCACCTCGTAAACGTATGATGTGCACAGGTGGATGCACTGCACGTAATTTTCGATATCTGTCGACGATCGCCTGGAATTGTTTACTTTCGAAAACTCACCACAATGTTTAAATTTTACAAAAATGCAGTAATGATCCACACAAATCAATTGCATTTGTGTTTGCCTTGTTCTACATTACAGCCTCACCTAGTTTAATATATCTTCTGCAATTGTGTATACATCTCGAGTTAGGCAATAGACTAATGAGTTTCTACGTGATCTGTTTCTCCTCATACAGTATATGTGTAAGGTTTTGAAAATCTATAGAGAAAATCATATACTTATTTGTAGTTTGTAATATTTTATTAGAAAGCGGTGTTTGATTGTAAGCCTTATCCGATTTTCACCTTCATTGATTTTCCAAAAATATGATCAATGATCGGATCATTAGGTTTTTCATTAAACCACGAGCTTATGTAACTTTTAGTTACTCCAAAAAATATGCTACACATGGATGCAGCTATTTAAAGTGAAAGTGAAAATCAGAACAGCATTTGCATTTGTTTCTTGGCATAGATTATTCAAATAGTTGCCTTTTATAAAAGCGAATTTAGATGATTTGTAAAAATAGAGTATATGTTAATGTTCAATATTCATTTTCGATTTTTGCGCTTATTATTCTCAGCGCTCTTTATCCGCCTCCTCATATGCTTGGGCACGGGTCGTATAATTTCACAATCGATTTGCACGGGCATGGAGTTTTGTCTGACTGCAGGCCACTTTAAGTTTAGACCTTTCCTTTCCTTAGGTTGGAACTCTATAATAATACGAATAATGAGGTATTTTAAGAATCTGTTAAGAAAAAATATTTGTATAATTACCATTAGACTTGTCCAACTTTGTCTCAACGACTTTTTGAATTTGAACACCATTGCTGCTGTTGTTGCCACTAGTATTTTCATCCTCCGGGGTCGTGTTGGAATCATTACGCAATGCATCGCCACGTTGCAGTGTTAGCCGTTTTGCGGCTAAACTGCTCTCCAAGCTGGCACTTTTCACGTAGATTCGATTCTTTTTCTGTTTTTTGCTATGCAAGCGATATGCAGTTTGTATTTTCTTAGCAGCTTCTTCTTCTATAAAGCGCTCCAGGGACTCGCTAATGGCATCATTCCCAAAGGATGCCTTTGTATCGAGGGTCGATGATTTCGTGCCGGCGCTCGCACGTCGCAATCTTCTCCTGGCGAGGAAACCGCGAGCACCTGCCTGAATTTTTGTTGCTGCTGACACAATGGTCGACTCAGTTTCAGTAGATGTGTCCAGGGTGTCTGTCATGGCAGTGTCGACATGAAAATCATCTTTAATTATTTTGTTGGGATCATAATAATCAGAATCTCCTTCTGAGAGCGAATATGCCAACATTTTTTTACGAATGTTTTCAGAGGTTTCATCATCCAAACAGAAGCTAATATCGCTGTTCATTATCTTATTTTTGTCGGTCTCCTCTTCAAAATAAGTAACATTATCATCTACCGTCACGGATCTATAGACCCTATGTGGTTCATCACCAGCGATTGTGTAATGGCGTGATATTTGTGCTCTACTAGGTTCTTCGTCATTGAGTTGAACTTTATCATCGTCTTCATTGCCAAATATAACCGATTCGCTTTGTGCAGAGCTCTCCCGAGTTTCGGAGTGTTGTAAACGATTATAGACAATAATATCACCATCCTCAATATCTAGAGAATTTTGTTCTTGTAGCAAGCTCAAGGGTCTCACAACTGGCTCATCAAACATAACTTCCGCTACTTGGAAACTTTCACGCGTTTCCAGTGATCTGCGTCTTGACATTTTCTCAATTGTTTCATCTGGTTTCGATAATTTTGAAGTTGCCTCATCCATGACATCTGGCTCACTATCTCCCTGGATCTGTTCTTCGTTATCATTGTCGTCATTTGTTCGTACCGGAACAGTTTTTTTAATACATAGAGGCTCATCTATAGACTTCGGGGAAGCTGAATTTTGATCGTCCTTGGCATAGACAGGAGGTCCTTGTATAGAAGAGGCCTCGATTTCCTTTAATAGAAATTCATTCAATATTTGTTGTGTTGAATCACCTAATAAAATTGAAATAAATTATTATTTGAATTTTTATAAATGTTGGGGTGCTATTTTTATACCTTCCGGTTCTTCTTCCAACACGGAAAATGCTTTAAGTGCCAAAGCTTCAACTGGGTCCAATGTTGATTCTACTGGGGAACCTGCTAATTTATTAGAAGCTCCATTATCTTGTTCATATTTTATGCTGGGTTGCAATTCGTTATCAACATTGTCAATATCAGATGCCAATTGGGTTTCAATTAATTGAGAGCTATGAGGATCTATATGAGGATCTGTATATGATTCTGTGTTCGCATTGCTCGTGATTTCTGATTTTGGTGCATTCGAATTGCTTAATGTGGCATATTGAATAGGCTGTAATTTCACAGTGTCATCAGAATTAGATGTATTGAGATCAGCTATATTTGTAGTCATTTTTGAACTTGTGTTACTTTCGTTTTCAGATTTTATTTCATTTGTAGTCCCATCTTCTGCTTCTGGAGATTTTTCATCATTTTTAGTCTTTGTAATATCTCTATTCTTTCGTCTGTTATATTTCCTGAGCGCATTTTGAATACGAATAGCTGCTTGCATTTGAACAGTTGAATATACTTTATTTGGTTCTTTTACATCCTTGGATTTAGATTCTTGAATTTTCAGCAGGAATTGTTTAAAAGCTTTTTGTATTGTTGTTGCTGCCATGTTTTGAGTAATTGTCTTTTTAGTATTTGGGGCATCGTTTTCATTAACTTTAGAATTGTTATCCGTGTCTTTATTTCGGCGTGCAGCATAGGTTTTATAAGCTCTTTCTATTATTTTTACGCTTCTCTTACGCTTGTCATCAGTTGTAGGGTCTTCAGTTGGACTCGTAACTTGATTTGATGTTGTTTTTGATGCACCTAAATCATTTTTAACTAATTTCACCTCTACCTTTTCATCCAAATCGACTGCATTCTGTGTCGTATTAGTTTTGTCGGAATTATGAGTTGTATTTGTTTTCGTTTCATCCATGCTGGGTTCTATACCTGCTGATTCATCGGTGTCTAGCTTGGGTTCATTGTTGGGTTCGCACTCATTAAGCTCATGTATGGTTTGTAATTTTTGTGTACCAAATTTCGAATAACCAATATCACTTTCAGACTCATCCAAGTCATCATCACTTTGTGAAATTTCATTTATATTCATAACATCGACTTTCTCGCTCTTGTAATTGTTTTTAGTTTTTTGAGAGGTTTTACTTGTACTCTCTGATTGTCTTAAAAATTTCTTTGGTATTTTAAAACTAGTTTTTCCATCATCACCATCGAATGAAACAAAAAATGCGACTGATTTCTTTGGTTTCTCTTCATTCGCCTCATCGGTTGGAAAATTTTCCCCATATATGTATCTTGGAATCCTTTCTGTCGCTGTAGTTGATATATTCAGAGGTTGATCTGCTTCAACAGCATGTTCTAATTGATTTACAATTGAATTGTTATTGCTATTGGTCTTTTGTGCAGACTCCGAAGTTTCATGTGTATCAACAGACTCATTGTACGCCTCATACCATGCTCCCTGATCAGATGTGGACTTAAATGACTTCAGTTGCAATTCAGCCACTGGTGCATTGATTAAGCGATTTGATTGTAAGCTCGTTAAATGTTTTTCTTTAGTGGTTTGCGTTTTTGGTTTGTTGTTTGTATCAATTAATTTATCACTTAAAAGCAATGAGGATTTGTTCTGCTAATGTGAAGAAGAAATATTTATAATGTGAATTGATTCAAATTCTTACCATTGTTATTTACTTTAGAGTGTGAGATATCTGCTCCCACTTCGTCGCCTTGTGCGTTGAGTGAATCTTAAAAAAAGTAAAAATAATTTCAATTTTTTACCATTTAACATCAAATTACATACCACTTGTATTAATTACATCAGATGATCTTTCATCTTTTTCGAGCGGAGTTTCCTTAGATGCGCCTATAAAGAAAAACGGCTTTTCGGATTAAAGATATTATAATAATAATTTAAGATGTATATTACTAGAATTATCCAAGGATTGATTGACATTTAATTCACTGGAATCGCCCTTTTCTTTCGATGTTTTCGTATCATCAACTACTACTGGGACATATGTCACCGTCGCAGATTCAGGCTTTAAAATATCTGTGATTTCTTCTTTAGAGTTTGAATTATTTAAATTTTTTACATCAGCTTCTAGGCTGCGCGATATATTCAAAGAATTTTCAGCAATTGATTCCTTGTCAATTCTGCTTTCAATAACTGCATCAGCGGGTTTCTCAATATCTTCATTGCTTGGTATATATGAATCTTCAACATCAGGTTTCAGATCTACAGGTTCCATAATTGTTTCATTACTATTTCTGGATTTTATTTTACCATCTATTATCTCATTCCTTGCATTTTCTACAGCATTAGGTGTTTCTGATGATAAAATATTACCTTCGGAACTAACTATACCGGAGGTACCTAGTTTTACTTGGTTTTCTAGTTGATATCTCCGAGCTTCAGTTTCTTCTAAAGGCGATATTTCAGAATCTACCAGTAAATTTAATTGTGTATCTTCATGTCCCTTGTTTACGTTAGAAGACGGTAAGACTGCAGAGTTGTGTGACTCCTGTTTAAAGTTTTCCGCTTCGATAATTCCCATAGTTTTATCGTCGGAATCTTTCGAAGGTCGTCTTTCATTATTAATTGTTTCTTTAAACTCGGCACTGAACTTTTCTAGTTCATTTGGTAATTTAGCGTTGTCATCTTCTAAGCTAAAGCTATCTGGCATGGACTCTATTTGGTCTTGACTATTTGATTCTTCCTTTATAAAATTTGTATCACTTACATCAGTATCACCAATATCTGCATCCTCACTCTTGGACTGAGTACTTAAGTTTTGCGATCCAACCGATTCTGTAGCCTTATCTCTATAATCTGTTGAATCTTCTATACTATCCTTAACGAACTCCGTCTTCGAACTTGATTTTAATTGGTCTGAAGATAAGTTTGTGCTGGTGTTTGCAGATTCCGACTTTTCCTCCTGATCTTGCCGATCTTCTGTGTTTTCTTTTGTATTGAGATCTGCTAAGTCATCATCGAAGGCATCTATTTTTTTGCTTTCTGATGAAACCTTCATAGTTTCTTTTAAATTTGTTTCAGTGTCCTTAACAGATTCTATTTCAGTATCTAGAGTTAGTTCATCAAGTGTTAAGTTAGTTTCAGTTTGTTTTAGTTCAAACTCCTCTGATTGATCTTGAAGATTTTCAGTATATTCTAACGACTTTTTGTCACTAACAATGGCTGGATCGCTGAGTTCGTTGCATATTGAAGCTGTTTTTCCTTGAAGATAATTTTTAGATTTATCAGCTTCATTAGGCTTGACCTCATTATTTTCCGAATTTTTTGTATCAAGATCGAAAGATTTTTCAGCTTCAATGGGCTTGACCTGATTATTTCCAGAATTTTTCATATCAAGATCGACAGATTTTTCAGTTTCAATGAACTTGACCTCATTATTTACAGAATTTTTCATATCAAGATCAACAGATTTATTAGTTTCATTAGGTTTGACCTCATTATTTCCAGAATTTTTCATATCCAGATCGACAGATATATCAGCTTCATTGGGCTTGACCTCATTATTTTCAGAATTTTTCATATCAAGTTCAACAGATTCTATTTCGATGTTTTGCTTTGATTTGTCAGGCTTGGTATTTACTAACGCCAAATTATCCGAATAGCTTTCTAACTTTTCTTTCTGAATTTCAATGTTTTCTAAATTTTCTTTGACCGTTATATTTGAAATCGTCGAGTCTGTATCGCCAAGTTCTGATTTAACGCTAGGAGTTGATATTGAATCGTAAGCCGTTCCGTCCAGGCTTAGACTGTCTGGTTCAATAATATCAGAAGTAACTATATCGTCAGTATTTTCTTCAAATATCTCGACACTACGTTTTACTAATTCTTTGGGCTCTTCGGATTCATATAAGATATCATTTTCTGGTTGAATTGTTTTATCGTCATTATTTGTAGACAATTCTAAGTCATCATTAATTGTATCCTTCACTTCAGTTGTTGCTTTTAATATTTGGGTACTATTAATCGGTGGTTGGGAGTCGCTTGTCATGTCTTCAACTTGTTCATTTGAATTGCTTGTATTCATATTCGTTTCAATAGTTTCAGTAGGTAAATCTAATTCTGTTTCTGAATAAGAACTCTTTACAACTTCTTTATTTGGTTTTGTTGGATTTGCATCTGCGACAGATTCCTCGTATTCTTTCTCATCTATAACTTCTGTAGAGTTTATTTGTCTTTCATTTTGTGGCACTTTTTCTTCACCGTCATCTTTCTTAGGGGCTTCATTAGAAATTATATCAGTGGGGAGCTCGCTAGAAATAGCTAACTCATAATCGTCTTCACCGGGAAGTACGCTATGGATTTTAATCGATTTACCAATTTCATTGGAAGAAACGCTATCTTTTTCTTCTTCTATTTTTATAACCTTTGGAGTTTCAATATCAAGTGTGTTACTTTTTGATGAGCTTTCGCCGTCTGTCATGGAATTTGTAGTGTCTTTTGAATTTTCATTTGAAGATAGGTTTGATGATTCTGTAAATAGAAATAAAATTAATGAAATAATAATCAACTACTTTTTTATTACATACTTAATTCAGTGTCACTGCCTTCCACTTGCTGTTGGTTTGTTTTCACGGTATTTAGTACTGATTGAAGGCTATCGACTTCAATTCGATTCGATGATATCGGCCTGTTAACTTCGTTTAAACTCACGTGTTCAGACATCAATAAGTTTTTCGTGCCTTTAGAATGTTAATTAAAAAGCTTTAATAAATTGAATTCTTTTTAGATCATGTGTTTAAAACAGCCCAAAGGTTCAACTCCAGCTCCATTTTCTAAGATAGAGTAATCACCTTTCCCATTCAGTCATAGTTCCCGCTCAATATGGCTTCGCTTAAATCTTTATTGGCACCCACCCTATAGTTTACCCACTCGTTCATCACTCCGCCAACACTTTTATCCCACTCATCGCCTCCCACCACATATATTTCTGCACACCCGCTCCTATTTCGTTCCCGCTCAATTGTTCAAATGATAGCCTACTTTCCTGCTTTTCCGCTCACTTAGGCCCCGCTTACCCGGTCTTTTTATCATGCTTCGTTGATTACGAGCTCGTCCACCTTTCGCCACGAAAAAACTATACTGTACCGAAAATACGGTACCAAATAAACTCATAGCCCCTATTTTTGGATATATTTATAATTAAATTTCGGTTTACCTGAACTGTCTTCTTTGATAAGCTTTTCGGGGATACCTCTGGACGTTTCTGGTTCTTCGGAAAGATTCTTTAATTCGTTCACATTTACATCAGTCGATATTAATAAAGTATCGTCTGTTTTTGAATCAAGGTCTCGATCAAGGTCTATTTCTGATTTATTTTCCGATTTCCCTTCAAGGGTCTTATCGGAGTTGTCTGAAAAATTCTCATCATCTTGTTGCACAGGCTCTAATGCAGATGTTTCGTCCTGAATTGATGAGCTGGACTTTTCCGGTTTTACGGTCTGGAAGTTTACCCCACCAGCTAAATTATCTTCACGGTTTGGGCTCTCTGCAACTGGTAAGCTGATATTAGGATTAGTCTCCAGTTCTGCCTCGAGTACTTCAGGATGTGCAGTACTGGTAATATTAGATTTCTTTACGACGATTTCCTCTTGAATAGGATGTTTAGGCTCTGAAGTTTCTATTGATTCAGGTTCTTTAACTTTTGAAATAGAATTTAAATTATTATTTAATTTTTCAGTTTTAAAATCCTTGTCGTAATTTTCATCATCTTCTATTATTTTCTCTCGCTTAACGCCCTCATGATCATCTGACCGTGTTTTGGATATATTTTGTGATTGTTTAATAAAGTCCATATCTGAAATAGATTACATAATAAATATATAAAGTATTATTATAACATATTGATTTTCTTTTCATTAGAATAAGTTGCGTTTAGATACAAAGGCTTAGGAGTGAATAACTGTGTTCTTTTTGTATAAACGCCTATTAACATATATTAGTCACTCTTACGAAAATATATAAAAGGAATAGTATACCATTGTCTTCGAAATTTATTGATTTGTCGCTCAGTTTAATTGCTTTTTTCTTATATTCGTTTTGTGGGTTTATGTTGTTATTTTCAAATTCCTCATCTTCCTGAATAGTCTGTTGATGTACACCCTCTTCGTAGGCGCCTCCCAGGTCAAGGTGCTCACAATTCGAATCCGTAGAAAGAAGAGCCGTAGACGCCGAGGTGTATGAGGCAGCTTCTGAAGCATTATCGTAGTCATCATCGCGTTTATCCAATTCAGCTTGTATATGTTTTTTAGATTTTTGAACCTTGAGCATTCTCCGGAATGCCCTTTGAATAATTAAAGCAGCCGTTGTAAGGGTAACAGCGTTAACCGGTCGATAATAAGTTTTGTTAGCAGAAGGGGGCTTTGTTGGGGATAGTTTCTTCTTTGTTATAATTCGTCGGCAATATCGTTGTATAACGAGTATTGCATTCATATGTTTCACAGAATTATATTCCTCCAGTTGCATTTTCGCTTTATTTTGAGCTTTCTTTCTGTACAAGTATTGCCGGAATTGTCTTTGAATCAAAAATATAGCATTGATATAATTTTGATTTTTATAAATATCTTTAGAGCCTTTGGATGAATTTAGATTTTTATTCTTTAAATATCGTCTGAAATGCTTCTGAATAATACACACTGCATTTATATATTGGATACCTTTTTGGTTATCAAACGACTCTGAGATTTTTTGTTGATTTAATTGAATTTCTTGTTTTTTGACTTGTGTCTCCACCTCATCCGATTTTGAGCCTAATCTGCGGCCGCAAGTACATATTTCCCCAGAAATCGACTTTTTGCCATTCTCATCGACATATTTTTCATAGGCCTTGTACTTTGTATACTCCATCTGTGGGGAGTATGAGTCGCGAAGTCTTTGAAAATATTCCACAGCAAACAGATGTATATTTTCCGGATTCTCTTTGAGCACAGCTTTAATAAACTTTTTAATAAGTTGAGTGAGGCTATCCGGAATTATATTAAATACTAGTGAAATCGGCACCTGTTGTCTTATACGATTTTTCATGATGATTTCATAACTCTGTGGAGGTTCATACTTCACCGCCCTATTGTGCATTTGCCCTGCTGCATTTTTCACAAAAAACCTGTATGAGAATTCATAAAGATTTGCCGGTTTTTCACGTAAGACCTCCTTGGTGTACGTTTTCATTAGATCCCGCAGACCATCAGGAACTCTAGGTAAATTTGCTGTAGCCATATTGAAACTACGCTGCACAATTTTTCTTGGCACTCGCTGAAAACGTTGAATCAATACTGACAAAGGAAACCTTCTTATTTGTTTGGAAGCCACAGAAAACGTTTGTTGAGCGTTTCCATGTTTACCCATTGCCAGCCACAACAGTAAGGACGTCATGTTATTTTGTGAGTCAGTTCGTAGAATATCTCACAGAATGGATATACTAAATACGAATAGTACATTATTATTTTTATTGTCCACACAACTTGAAGTTCCATTTAAATTGCATGCATACAATTTCTGTGTAATTTCTTTATAAAATTACTTAATACTACTGTAGAATTTAAGCTGTAGTATCGAATCAGTTAAAAACCTTTCTTAGAATATATGCTAATCAATTGTCGTTACTAGGTTTGCTAGGAAATTTCACTTATTCTTGTGGTAATTTTTTTGACTGGTTTCTTCAAATTGACATAGAATTGGTATATCATGAACACTTGCTATATGGTTTATGGTGTGGTTTATATGTTGCTTAATGTAGTCGCTTTTAAATTTCTTCCATTTCAGACTTGTTAGAAAATCCTCAAACAATTGTTCTTTTGTAGGAATTATATAATTTAAGTAAAAGAGTCGCCGTTGCCATACATTTCCTGGATTTTGTTCTGGTTCCATTAGGAAAAATCTGGGCAGCATTAAACACTGCACTGTGCTACGTGCCATTATTACTCGTTGATGCAGTTTTTCGCCCAATCCGAAAATGCCACCAAATGTGATTGAACCCACATCGATTAAATGACTTTCGCAACGATCGTTCTATTAATGGTAATCAAACTTAAAATCGATTACAAATTTAAACAAATGAAATTGTAAAATACCTTTTTAGGTCGACTTTTTTCCTCATTATTATTCTGAATGTTAGGAGTTACTGTGAGTGGTGCCTTGGATGGGTTTAACTGATTCGACCAATTTAAATTGTGATCCTCCGAATCGTCTATAAGCTCGTACACTTTCTTTTGCCTCTTCTTAGTCACCTTCAATAGAATTACATATATTAAATATAGTGGAGTAATGATACAACAAATAAATTAAAATACCTTAATTTTAAGACATTGTAGAATAACACACTCTCCGCTCAGTACAAAGTGGACGTTAGTGAGTGTGCCCTTCTCCTGAGCAAAAATAGTATCCAAAGGATTAAATTGCTTGAGGGTACTCAATTTGCAGGCAGATAAAATCTACAATAAATAACTGATTAGTGTATGAGTTGATAAATTCCTATTCTCACCTGATCTTCGCTTAGAAAATCAAAGTAATTTAAAGCCTTTAAGGCCTTCTTTTTATCATTCCAAATCTTCATGTAAGGGTTTAGAGTGAAATTATTGCCAATAATGGAGGCGTTATAGAAAATGCACGTTTAATGAGCTCAAACAGCAATTGGAAAATGGGAAAGCAATACAAATATTCGTTCGAAGATTTCCAACTGTTTACCCCCAAAATAAAACCAAAAAAAAAAAGAGCAAAAAAAGACAACAGAAAACAAATGTCGAAACGAAAACATAAAAATAATAAGCAACAATCGTTCCAAAGTGAAAGCAAATTGAGGAATAGCTCTGAACTCTGAAGGGTCTGTTGTTTGTGCTAACCTATATTTGCAATTCGTAGTAGGTGCAACCGACGAACTGTGGAAATTTTGGCAATTTTTGCGGCCAAGCTTAAAAACTAATAATATTTATAAAAAGATGAGTCTATTGTTTTACTTACATCTTTATGCTTTATATTAAGGAATTCACAATTTTGAATAATTTGTTGTAATCTGTTAGCTCGTTTAATAGTTTGTAAACAATTTTCAATTGCCAATGTTGATGCTCTCCATTGGTTATGGGGAATTGGGAATTGGCAATTTCTCTCCATAGTGCGCTCGCGTGGAGTAATGCCCCGTGCCAAACGGTTGACGGGGGCAATGTTTTGCTATTCATTTTGATTGAATCGAATTAGGACTTAACTTTTTTTTTATTGCTGATTAAATTGGTCGATGCAGGCTTTGCTTTGGGTCACGAAACAACGAATTGTTTCGTTGTTTACACTTGTTCACAAAATTCCGTACCATCACGTGTTGAGCTTGTCTCCTTAACCTTAAAAGTAGATTGTATACTAGAATACATAATACAATTTCAATGGCGAAGTTACTTTACTGTTCGGTTTTAAAAAAATATATATATTTTAATTCTTTGTTTCCAACAAGAACGTGATTTTATGCAGCTAGAACGCGCCGATCGATTGGCTTCAACAATTTATCGATATTTTTAAAGGTACATACTGTCGATTGCTTCATTGCCAAGCAGCAGTCGTTTAAATTGCGCGCCACCAATCGTGAGTGCTGCCTAACTTTCAAGAAGAAGAGAACAGCTGATTGAATCGGTGCGTTTGCGTTAACATGTGAATGGCATATTTCATTTGCGCTGCTTGCGATTATGGCTATAACTTTGATTTAAATTAGTTCGCTACAATTCGGTGTATATTTTGTTTTAGTTTAAAATGGATACCGAATTAAATTCAGATACTGCTGAACACGCAGATAATTCAATAAAGGTAGAAACAATGTGAAATGTGTAACTATTTGAGAAAGTTGTACCTAAAAATAACTTTCACCTTTTTAGCCATCAACGAGCGACGAAAAAAGTTCAGCGCTCAATCGGGGGACGGTGCAATTGAGAACAGTTATGATATTTTTGGGAGCAACAGTACTTAC
>JBANCZ010001719.1:0-18868 GCA_037040025.1 Sphaerogastrella javana | reverse complement strand
ATAATGTATTTCGTACATCAAATCTCATATACGGTATAACGTAAATCTGATAAATATAATTACAATCACATTTAAAGTACTTGCACAAATAGATATACCGTATATGCAAATATCGTCTATCGTATAAAAAATGTATATATTTAAGACTTGGGTATATTTTACACTCATACTCTTATACTTAGCATACTTATACCTACCACGTATAAGTGGTAGTTAGATAAGAGCATGAATAGTTGTATATATAGTAAAAATAAAATGGATTACCCAGGTATTAATACTCGAATCGTCCTAAATCGATAAATGAGATAATGCTGTGGCACTAATACCCGTAATCATTTAAGTACACACTTTAGTACTATTATTTAGCATTCGCAGTTAGTTATTGCCTTTTGCACAAAAGCCAAGCAATCGATTTTATCAAATAACCAAATATCGTATAACGTAAATCGTATATCGAATGTTAAAGCAAACAAATTTTAGCTCAAATATGCTAATTAGCTGCTGAAACTTATTACTTAGCCTAATGCCAACTCTATTAACTTGCATACAATATTAGTCCAGGCTTAGATACCCCTATAAACCTCCAATATTTTTATATACGTATGTCCTATGTTTAGTATAAACTATAATTATGTGCACTGCCTTTACATTGTCGCAATAAGCTGATTTACTATATTTATGCCCTGATTGTTAAAAAAATAATGTACATACCCGCGGAGTAAATTACAGGGTATGTGCTCATTGTGACGGTGTAGAGGCAGCTCAAAATTATTTGCATGTTTGCCATTTCATGTAACTGAATTAATATTTTCTTGGATTACAAAACACTTACAAATAACAAACACGATCTTCCGAATCTGCCTGATGATGAATGACGAATGATGATGTATACAGTGCGAGGACACGAACGGAACGAAGCTCAGCCACGAGATCATACCTAATCGCAATGCGTGCGAGAGCGAAAACTACACGTGGGTGAATTCAGCAATGAATTTCGATCATGTAGGTAACGCGTATCTGTGCCTTTTCCAAGTGGCCACCTTCAAAGGCTGGATACAAATAATGAATGATGCAATCGATTCACGAGAGGTAATGTTCATCAGTACTAGAGGCTACTCTTTACTACTCTTATACTCTGCTCTTACTGCTACTACTACTACTAATACTACTACAACTACTACTACTACTACTCTTATATGACTTGACTTGAACACAGTCGAGTGTATATTAGACTGCATTACACAAAACATAACTATACTTATACCAATACTTCTACGTATACTCGTACTTATCTTTATGCTTATACTTCTTATTATATTTACAACTTATACTTATATTTTCAACTTATACTTATATTTATACTCGTGCTCTTCATTTGGTTATGCGCTTTTACAAGAAACAGAACAAAACAATACAATACAAACGCAAAAGATATAGAATTAGACACACAAACTATGATATGATATCTATTTTCGAATAATCAAACATTTCTATCTATATATTTTTTGTCTCTTTTCTATATATGAAATACAACAACACTTTTCTACAACATCAACAACAACCACAACAAACTATGGCCACGACAACACCATAACAACAACTACAACAACTCCAACTCCAACTACAATAACACTGCCGTATAACACTAAAAATGATCCATTCACAACAACAAAAAAAAAAAAAACAAAAAACACAAAAACAATGAAACTTGCGAATTGCAAAACACATGGCAAAATTTGGTGCATGTACATCGATAATCGATATTTATCGATACGCACAGGTGGACAAGCAGCCGATTCGTGAAACGAACATCTACATGTATTTATATTTCGTGTTCTTCATCATATTTGGATCATTTTTCACACTCAATCTGTTCATTGGTGTTATCATTGATAATTTTAATGAGCAAAAGAAAAAAGCAGGTGGATCATTAGAAATGTTCATGACAGAAGATCAGAAAAAGTACTATAATGCTATGAAAAAGATGGGCTCTAAAAAACCATTAAAAGCCATTCCAAGACCAAGGGTAAGACAACAACAACAACAACAAAAGATACAATCAATAATCTATCAAACATTTAAACAAATTACCAATCAAACTTTCAATAAAACAATAATAAAAATAACACTCTAATATATTCCTAAGTAGTATAACAAACTAACTCAACTAACATAATTAATTAAACGAAAACAAGCAAAGCAAACAATTACTAATTTAATTAACTAAACCATGATATAGATTATATAAACTGTTTTACACGATATTAAATGAATATATATACATATAATTAAAATTTTCAATGTGAAATTCATTTTCACATTCTGATCGCATATACGTAGATCATTTACATAATAGAGCAGATCTCTAAGCTCTGTATAGTCTCTTCCAAGAGTTTTCTCTTATATAAACAATATAATTGAATAATGATCATAATATAATATTATATATAAATAAATATTTGAAAGTCTCGTTATCGCGTAATCTGTGCCAATTGTACCCAAATTGTATATACTAAATAATGTATATATGATGAATACTTTTTTTCTATGCGATCGTAACTATAATACAATGCAATACTAACATTTTAAATGAACAATTTACAAACTGATATACAAACAGTTATACAAGCTGTTATACGAACAACAAGTAAATGAAAACACATATCATGGCCGACTCTGCTCACAAAACTGAGACCACACGACTGAATACCCTTGCAATTTGTATAAATTTCTGTTAAATCTTGTACTCTATATAAAGGCCCTGTTCTCTAGCAATATTTTGATCAAGATGAATAATGGATCGATCTTAAAACAAGCGCAAAGTTGAGTCGCTGAAATAGCTGCCGTAGTGTGTGGCATGCACAACCGTATATATCCATATATGGTTTATCTATATAATGTGTATATACTATCGATAACTGTGCATAGTTCATCTTGTTTATGCACCCTACTGTTGCCATTGAGCGTACTCCTGAAAAGCATACTATGTTCCTTGACATACTACTTACTATTTTCTTCAAATTTTTTCGAATTTGTATGTGCGTATGTATGTATGTATGTAACTAAGTACTGTTCTCCTATACGATATTTGTCAAGTTAAGTATTGTGTCCGTTTGGTTGTCTGTACTTAAACATTTTTATGTCTGCCAATTTCAAGCTGGACAATCAAAACAATCAACTTAAAAATTATGTCAAAATTTCAACAAAAATATATTTAAAAAAAAAAAAGAACAAATTCCAAACTAATCAATAATAATACTTTACTTTTTGTATATACTCTTTCTATAATACTCTTCCAACTTACTACTAAAACAACTACTACACACAATTTCTTTTTAATGGCAATTATTCAAAAAAATCAACAAAATAATCGTGCATGTTTCAACCAATTACTGTATATACAATCGATAGCAAAGTGGCACGTGACTCCTTCATGTCTGGGCATGTCTAGTCTTAGTCACCTCTCTCAATTTCTGCCTTATTCGCTCGTGTTTTCTACTCTAAGACACTGATAACTGGCATGTACAAAATCAAAACAATATATGTAGTTCTACCTACATCAAAATCGACTGGACGCAATCAGACTCTATACTGGACCCAGAGCACGTTTTTAACTAATCAATCAATATCTCTTTATATATATACAAATATATCAATATTACCTTAGCTGTATCTATATGAAAATACTTACAATAATCGTGAATGATGTAGAGTGTATGCTCAGTCTGTGTATGCTCGATAGTAATCGATAATGATCTTAATGAAAACGCACTGACTCTCTCGCTCTCTCACTGTTATACACTGGTATATACAGTGTGCTCCATTATACGCATATTTCACTGTACAGGTACAGGTGGGCGCGGCTCATGGAAAAAAGAATGCTATTGGCACAGATCTACAACGAACAAAAGCTGTATAATGTATATTAACGTAATTACTGAAAGATAAGCAAATAATCGATAACATCGATCCAACGATAACTAACATTATAACTAACACTCACCTAACTAACGAATTAAGTAACTAACCCATATAAAAACTAATCGACTTGCTGTAAGATACAATAAAAAATTATACTATCTATGTGCATACATCGCAAAAATATCTGCATATATATCGACTTATGATCGATGTGTATCGATTGAGCGTGTATGTGCATAATCTACATAGATAAGTGTTTTGAGTTCGCCGTCAAAGAAAACTAATTGTACTTATAACAAACTATTCTCTATTCCTTTTTTTCTTATCTCTCTTTCTCTTCCCTTTGTTGTGTTTTCATCTGGGTATATGAATCATATTTCATTTAATCCTATTCCGTTACCGTATCCGTTTGAACTGATCGTCGTTTTTTTTTTTATACCCTCTTGATTTATCCTTATCAAACAATTATTGTTTATCATTTATGATTTTGATTACATTTTTTCCCCATTCATCTTTTTACAGTGGCGTCCACAAGCAATAGTCTTTGAAATAGTAACCGACAAGAAATTCGATATAATCATTATGTTATTCATTGGTTTAAACATGTTCACCATGACACTCGATCGTTACGATGCGTCGGACACGTACAACGCGGTCCTTGACTATCTCAATGCGATATTCGTAGTTATTTTCAGTTCCGAATGTCTATTAAAAATATTCGCTTTACGATATCACTATTTTATTGAGCCATGGAATTTATTTGATGTAGTAGTTGTCATTTTATCCATCTTAGGTAAGTAACCAATGTCAAAATTACTATAATTTACCAACCAACCAAAAAAAAAAAAAAAAAATATCCACAAAAAAATCGTGTTGCTTTAACAAATAGCCAAACCAAACTAAGCAAAATTTTACAAAACAATCAACAATGATATTTCCAATTATCCAATGAACAAACAAAAAATTAAACCCTTCAATGTTCTCATCCCTTAGAATACTACCTAAAGATCGTACGCTATTTGGTGTATGAATGTCTATTTCTTTGTCACCACCAATCTCTCTCTCTCTCTCTCTCTTAATCTCTTTGATTGTTGTGTATATGTGTATGTACCTATCACTCCGACTTATGCTCTGTTATAAAGACACAGTACGCTCCTTTCCCGTAAACGTAAAATTATCTTAATTTACCCCTAATTGTTGCTAACTTTTTGCTGTCATCTCTACAAAAAAAAAATGCAATTCAATGTTCTATTATCCGTTATCAACGTAATTCGTAATTTGTAATTACTAAAACGTTATTCGTAATTCGTAATTCGTAATTAAATAAATTTAAATGTACTTTGTTGTATACAATTTGTGTTGAACGTTTCTTCGTATAACAGATTTAGGTCTCTTTGAAAACTCATACACACGGATTTAAAAAAAAAAAATTTTAAACGTCTAATTTTGTAATCATATATATAAAGTAAATAAATATATTCATAATTATTATTAATTAAAAGCGATAAATTATATATACAATATAACAGTCGTATCGTATGTGTGTATGAATTATTCAAATATGCCCAAGTGTTATACGAATGAAGCGAATATCGTTGTGCTTTACGTATTCCAAATGAGTTGTTCGATCATTGTCAAGGCTGAACTGTCATATTGTTGCCTCTGCGTATAACAGCTGAATTGAACAATATTGACTATTGTTCCGTTCTGTCTGTTATATGACAATTGTTATACTTAAACACACTGTTATATGTGACACTTCAGTACAGGCAATGTTTTAGCTTATGATTTTTGCTTCTTAAATGTTGTTAATTCGTTTGTATAAGTATACGTAAATTTAGAAAATTTAACAAATTTTTGTTTTGTGTTTTTTCTATTGAACTTTAATTGTTGTTAATTAATTGAATATTGGTGTCTAATTGTGTTTCAATATTCGAATTGTTGTCGTAATTGTTGTGCGAAAATCTATTGATTAAAAGTGAAACGTATTTATAGCTAAGATTGAATATATTGAAATTATGAGTTTATGTTCTTAAACTAAGCATACTATATCTAATTTCAATTGCATTTAACTTTTAAGTTGTTGTCTGCTAAGAAAACGGTTTTTTGTTTTAGTATTATTTTTCATTTACAGTTTCAGAATTGCGCATACGTAAGCACAAAAGAGAATACTATATATGAATAATCGAATAAATTATCCGATTTGGATTTGAATTTCGATTTTTGATTTCAAAATATCAAATTTTTTACGCCAATATCGCGCGCTCCCGCTCGCTCTATAACTCTTTATCTATTTTTCTCTCTTTGCTCATCTTTTTTTTTTTTTTGACTAAAATCAAATTTGAATTGTATAATCTTGATACGTTTTGGATAAGCGACCCACACTCTCAATTCAGTAATCCTCAACGCTATGGCTATGTGTCTGAAGCAAAACCAATAAGAACTGTACAAAAGATGGTTTAAAATATGCTTTACTACATTCATTGATCGAAATGCAACAGAGAGCTTCCATTTTATACTACTTGCATTATGAATGCCTTGTACATAAAACGGATGCTATATGCAATTCTGCTGCAGCTGCCTTAAATCCACGAAACCCCAAGAACTCCGAAACCCCGAAACCCCGAAATCCGAAACCCCTCAAAACCACCCAAAAATCCATACCATGTAATCTTAAGCTCAAACAAAGCGAATACAATTTTAATTGAAAAGCAGTTTTCTGTTGTGAGTATCAGAAGTAGAACCAGAACCAGAACCAGTACCATTATCTCAAGAAACAGCGTTGCCTTCTCTATCGACTTTCTAAATGTAAGATGATTTTTGTGTTTTCGTTCGTTAATTTGTTTTATAACTTTAATCAATACAAACAAACAAATGCTTCAAACTTCAAGTGTTAAGCGCCTTAAACTATGCTGCAAATTTTCTATTGCTTTTCTATTTTGCTTCTCGTTGTGAGCGACACACGCGCCCTTTAACGTTTCTCCAAAATTCGCACAAAACTCTCCAAGTTAACCGAAAAGCCTTAAGTATATGCCTATAACTTACCTAATAAGTTTAAAATCTCATATATCGTTATCGCTATCATCGATAAACGATTGCTTTCAAAGCGAAAACGCCTTAAAATAAGCTTCATTCTTTGGCTTCGATGTTCGTCCAGTTGCAAAATGCGAAACGCAAAGTGATATCCATATAGACGAATATATTAATACACGCTTTAACAAACGTAAAAAAAAAAAAACAAAGAAAACAACAACAACATAAAACGAAACAAAACTCCAAAGAAAGAATAAAAAAACAAAAAACGTTAAACAATAACAAAATCTAACAGTTAAACAACAACGCTTTGTAAATGCTAAAAATATATTTTTATAAAAAAATTATGAACAAAGAAACAAAAAAAAAGAAAAAAAAATATTAAATTTAATAAAAAGCGAACTGCATAAATGATAATAAAAGCAAAGAAATACTAATTTACACCCACACACACACACACACACAGTTACACAGTTCAAAATGGCTTGCACCGAACGCATATAAATAAAAAAATGTTTTAAACGTTATACAACACTACAAGATTCGATCAGAGTTAGGTGTCAATTGGCATTCCACAACACGCTGTGCGATTGTCGATTGCATAACTCTGAAAGCTACTGCCCGGTACAACGAACCCTACAAGTTCGACTGCATTGTCAGACAGTTTGCACGAGCGCCCCCTAGCGGCCAAAGCCAAAGCAAAGGCCGTGCGCAATGTTTAGCATACATTCGTGTACGACAATTGCATTTGGCCAAATATTTTGGCCACCACCCCCCCCCCCCTCTTCCACTTTATAGTGTGTAGCATAATTGGATGAAATGAATGAAATACTTATGATTTGACACCGATAACCGATAAACGATAAACGATAATGTTTATATTTTAATTCCATTTCGGAAATGTTTAAATCTATATCCAAGAATAATGCAAAACTATGTACCGTGGCTTTAGCCAGAATCTTCTTAATGGTTTTGGTCCAATCTGCAATGGAGATTATGTACTTTACTATGAACGTAGTAAAACGCATATAATATTAATCGATAAAAGTAAATGTAAACCTACTTTATGAAGTAGCTCCTTGTCTACCCAATCCGCCCGCCTATCCAGCCATCAATGTTAGACTCTAGCTGGCAGATCTCTCTATCTCTCTCTGTTAAGCTAATCTATATATATATATTTTTTTATTTTCCTGTACCTAGTTATAGTTTATATGGTTTAATATATACTTATATACTATTACCCTCTTCTACTTCTCTTCTTCTGAATCTTTCAATCTAAATCTATAACGCTGTTAATTAATTTATGCCTTTAACTAAGCTATTGTAAGTTCTCTTGTTCTCTCTCACTGCGATTCGCTTGATGCTCTTTTTGTTTCGATGCCACATCGATATCTGTTTTCGATATTAATTCTCGATAACAACCTCCTTCAATATACATATAGCCTAGAATAACATATACTGCCGGCTATGCTTAGCTCTTCTCGCTCGCTCTTCTCAAATGTCTTCTTGTGTTCTGCTCCCGTTAGTCGCATAAGTTCGTATCGTTTAACCCGTTAGTGTCATCGTTCACAATAGTGTGCATTTCGTTTCATCTAGAGAAACACCGTAGATCAACCAATGAACAAATTGTATCGAATCACAGGCGTTTAGCAATGTAGTATATGTCATCTTGATATATATTCGGTAACCGAAGATGAACGCCTATGATAATTATTTCAATCAATATAAAATTATTGTCCGATATGTATGCTAAGCTATCGATTACTGTGACACTGCGGGCAGCGTACGAACTTTTCTCGGATGTTTGGCACTATTAAAATATGCTGCGGATTATCGCTAAAAGAAATGACGCCTACGTACAGCTCACGCATACTATTCTACACCCAAATCATTCAAAAACAAAAAAAAAAATATGTTAAACCAAAAGAAAATAAAACAAAAAACGAAAGATGTGTAGAATAAACGTAAGTAAGCCGATAACGATAACGATAACTATCGCCTCGGCTTCAAAATTTGCTGACGCTGATGCTGCTGCTGCTTACAACGCCTGCGCTACTAACTGTTCAACTTAAATGCAAAAAGCAAAATGGAGTTCAACTACTGCGCTTCAAATTTACCGTTAACCGTTAACAACCGTTACATTTTTTCAATTTAACTTAACATTCTTACGTTTTGTGTTTGATTCTTGTGTTACTAATATTAAATGCATATATATATTTAATCAGCGTAATCAACTGTAACTAACTGTAAATGACATACTATAAATGTTTTATATGTTTTCTATGTTTTTATGTTGTATTCACATTTATCATTTACTGTGTATATATATGTATACATCCATAGCATTTATGATTTTACACATCTTTAGAGACTGTACATTACATCGCAATGTTAAAAACCTTTTTGCGATTGCAATCAAATCGAAATACTTTGACTTTAACAAATATATCAAATATGGATTGACTTTATATATATATATAAATATATATCTATATATAAACTATGATCTATAGTTATCAGATAATACTCGATTTTCGGATCAAGTTCAAGCATTTTCATTTGATTGCAAGTTGAAGTATTTCTAATTTGGTTTTTTGGTATACATACCTATTTGTGGCACCTGTATATATGTATATCGTATATCGTATATCGTATATCGTATATCGTATATCGTATGCGTTTGATTTAATTTTATTATTTTGGTTTTATTGTATTTAAAGGAAGAATCTGTGTCTTTATCTAATGCTTTAAATATTTCAGCTATGTAAATTGTGGATTGTAAAGTTGTTAATATATATATTGAAATATTTGTTGTACTGCGCTCCCCTTTCTCTCAGTCTGTTAGTGTCGTTTGTTTGCCACTAACCTCTGCTGAAAGACTTTCCCATAAGAATCCTTAAAATTTCCCTATTCCAAGTGCCCCTAAGAAGAAAGATTTTCAAAATATCCTTTAAAACAAAGCAGAATAATTCACTCAACACAAATTTCTTGCCATGCCATCTCTTTCAACGTCTATCATCGATGCCCTCGTCATCGTCGTCGTGTTCATCGTCTCCACCGATAAATGTATATCGATAACAACAGGTCTCGTACTTAGCGATATCATCGAGAAATACTTCGTCTCACCAACACTACTCCGTGTGGTGCGCGTGGCCAAAGTGGGTCGCGTTCTACGTCTGGTGAAGGGTGCCAAGGGCATTCGTACGCTACTTTTCGCCCTGGCGATGTCACTGCCGGCACTATTCAACATTTGCCTATTGCTCTTCCTCGTGATGTTCATCTTTGCCATCTTTGGCATGTCGTTCTTCATGCATGTGAAGGAGAAGAGCGGCATTAATGATGTCTACAACTTTAAGACCTTCGGCCAGAGCATGATTCTGCTGTTTCAGGTAAGCGTATCAGCCACAATTCCGTTAACGGTTTATGTTGTCTATTGTTGTTGTCGTTGGGTGATGTTGCCACGCCACCATGCCCCCACACACTCACACCCGCCCACAAAGAGCAGGTAAAGGATCAAGGCCCAACAATAGCTGGCAGATCCTGGCACCTCACGGCGCCTCACAGCGGTTGGCAGGCGTGTAAATACACCATTACCATGGAATAATTATATATTGGTTTATCGCATCTTAAATTAATATTGATTTTTAATGTTATCGGTGTACAGAATACACATTACACCGATTATTTTTATTACCATCTCGACAAAAACATTAAATTATTAAATTTAAAATTAATATCGATTGCATTGTCGATTGTTCACGCAAAACGCACTGCCAATCGCTACGAGCGCCCAAAATTTTTATTTGATTCCCCAGTGGCAACATCACAATGTTGATTCAAGCTGCGGTAGTTGTTGGTAAAAGCTAAATTAGTGCGATTTTTTGACTCACCCCATCATGTCCTGTTTTTTTTTTTTTATTTTTTATTTTCATTGTAAAAACCAGTCTCTCCACCCAAGTAACATGTATTCGGTACTCGCAAGAGAAGGCAATTAAATCAATTACAATCTTAGTTCCGATTGAACAAGTAGCTTGTTCAATTGAGCTTTCAACAGCTTTTGTTGGCGCTATATTTTTAAAGCTTTCAGTACAGTCGTATGTGCTCTATACTATACTGAGCATTACTCTACTTGCCGGCTTTAGCCGAAGCTGGGCAATGTTCTTCTTTATTTTGCATAAATTCAAAATTACTTTTAATTTTGCGCGCTTAATAAATATATGTATACTTACCCTACCTTAATCACCCACCCACCCCACACCTACCTATACGGGTATGCATTATTTTAGTTGATATTTTATAACAAAAAACAAATCTAATTCAGCTCTTTCAACAAACACCAAACGAAATGTACGAATTTCCTCAAAGACACAAAATGCAAAACGCATTTTCTCGCAAAACCTCCTACGCTCCCCCCCAAAAATCCCACGACCAGAGAAAATGCGCAGGAACACATTAACTACGCTACGCTACGCCAACTACGCCCTCTCTACATTTTACCCTATTTCTCTAACTCTAATTCTAAATCTAAATCTTTTTAACTATTTTCACTGATCTGCTTACGCTCTCAAACTGAAACTTTCTGTCCGTCTCTCTCACTCAATGACTAGCTCTCTGTCGCACATAACTCAAACGACAGCGAGCTTTTTTTAAACCTAACCTTAAATTCTAAAATATAACCTCAAAAAAGTTGTTAAAAAGAGCCTTGCTTGCGCTTAAAGCTTCTTAGTTGGGCCATTAAACCGTTATACGATATTAAATGGCAATACTAACTAATGTTTTACTGTAAGCATATTGGCTGGTTGTATGCCACGCCCATTTACGCCCACAAAATGAGTGGCAAATGTACATAAAAAAAAACACATAAAATAAAGCCCCTAAAAAGTACTGCTACCACAACTTTAGCTAGCGCTACTAATACTACAACTAATTAAACAACTACTGCTACTAATAATTGTACTAATACAACAACTAATTGTCATACCTACTACTACCTACTAGCTACTACCATACTATGTACTTACTTCGTTTGCTTAACCAAGTGATCCATTAACCTAACGTTTTGACTAATGACTCTTCTTGTTATTGTATCTTCTGTCTTAAACTTCTCTTTCACTGCCCACACAAACACACCACACACACGAATACACTACACACACACACACACACACACAAATATACCTATTACATACTGACGTAACGTACCAACAAAACAATGAAACACAACAAACAAACACACACACACACAATAACAACAAAATGAAAACAAAACTAATCACCAAACCAACCGCAACAACTGCCGTCCAAATGCGTTACGTGTCGCACCAAAAAAAAAATTCTAAAAAAAAAATATATATATCGATACCATCTATCGATATAACATGTATCGATAACATTAATCGATGACAATCGATCGTTAATCGTTTGAATTGAAACTGAATTGAATGCGCACGCTTTAACGACGCTCTTACGACGGACAGATGTCCACGTCAGCCGGTTGGGATGGTGTCCTCGACGCCATTATCAATGAGGAAGCATGCGATCCACCCGACAACGACAAGGGCTATCCGGGCAATTGTGGTTCAGCGACTGTTGGAATAACGTTTCTCCTCTCATATCTAGTTATAAGCTTTTTGATAGTTATTAATATGTACATTGCTGTCATTCTTGAGAACTATAGTCAGGCCACCGAGGATGTGCAAGAGGGTCTCACCGATGACGACTATGATATGTACTATGAGATCTGGCAGCAATTTGATCCCGAGGGCACACAATATATACGCTACGATCAGCTATCCGAATTCTTGGATGTGCTCGAGCCACCGCTGCAGATCCATAAACCCAACAAGTACAAAATCATATCCATGGATATACCCATATGTCGCGGCGATCTCATGTACTGTGTCGACATTCTGGATGCCCTAACCAAAGATTCCTTTGAGAGCAAGGACAATCCCATCGAGGAGACCGGCGAAATCGGCGAAATTGCGGCCCGACCCGATACCGAGGGCTATGAGCCCGTCTCATCCACACTGTGGCGCCAGCGCGAGGAGTACTGTGCCCGGCTCATACAGCACGCCTGGCGCAAACACAAAACGCGCGCCGAAAGTGGCGCCACCGACAGCAACGATCCCGATAATGCCGATGCGGATCCCGATGCCGATGCAGATGCGGCTGCCGACGGCCATGCAGGTGCCGGCGGTGATGCCGATGCCGATGCCGATACGGCTGCAGACGGTGGTGACCCAAATGGTACAGCTGATGCGGCAGCGCATCAGCACCCAACAGCTGATCCGATGAATGATCATGCGGATAATGCGAACGGCGCTGCCACAGACGCCGAGGCGCCACACAGCAATGTAAATAGTCCAACCAACGATGCTGGCGCCGGCAGTCCCGGCGGCCAGAGCGCCGGCAGCAACGGCAGCGCCGGACGACAGACGGCCGTCCTCGTCGAGAGCGATGGCTATGTGACCAAAAATGGTCACAAGGTTGTAATACACTCGCGTTCGCCGAGCATCACATCGCGCACGGCAGATGTCTGAGCCAGGCCTCGCCCCCCCCTCCAAGACGCACGCGAGCATTAGCTACAGCTGCAGCTGCAACATGAACAACAGTAACAGCAACAACATCAGCAACAACAGCAACAACAACAGCGACAGCAACAGCAGCAGCAACAGCAGCAGGAGCAGCAGCAACCAACAACAGCAGCAGCAACTGTTGCCAGCAGCAGCAGCAACTGCAACAATAACAGCAGCAGCAGCAATGGCAACGGTAGCAGCAGCAACAGCTACAGCGACAGCAACAACAACAGTGAGCAACAACAACAGCAACAACAGCAACAACAACAACAGCAACAGGTACAGCAACAACAACAGCGAACAAGCATAATTTTCTGCTATAGATAAAACAAGTAAACAAAAAGAATGAGAAAAAAAAATTAAATAATTAAACAGCGATAACAACAACAACAAACAAACAAACAAACATTTTCAACAACGATAGTAAATACATTTAAGTTCAAAACACAACACCAACACTAACAACAACAACAACAACAACAACAACCTACAACAATCATAATTAAGCTAAAGTAAATGAATTGAAAAAGCAAAAAGCGAAAGCAAAAAAGCAAAAGTCGCCATTTTAAAATTTGTAAACCAAAAATACCCAAAGCAGCTAAAATACCTAAAAAAAATCGTCCTAAAAAATACCAAAAAAGGCAAAAACAAAGCGATGAAAATGAATTGGCTGCTACAGAAGCATATGAATCGATCGATAAGTCGATACATTGTCAGATCGTTAACTATCGATCGATAAATCGATACATTGTCAAATCGTTAACTATCGATAGGCACAAGTTTAAATGATTTTCTTTTTTCAAGTACATTTCGCTACACACACGCACACATACAACAAACAAAAGATTACATTTTTTCTCCCCCAAAAATAAAAAAAAAAAAAACAAAAACAAAAAGGAAAAGGAAAGAATAAATTTACAAAAATAAAAAAAATAAAAAACAATGAGTAGCTAAAAACAAAAGTTTACATACGCTGTAACTAATCGAAATGCAATAATTAAATGCAAATTTAATAACAATTCAATTTAATTAATAAAACATTCGCTAAAAAAAATTATATGCAAACGAACACCAAATACCAAATACAACAATAACAATACCAATAACAGTAACATCAAATACATGCTTACATACATCATGTCAATGATGTAAATTTACATTTAATAAATGATATCGATAACACGAAGAAAAAACAAAACAAAACAAAAATGAAAAAAAAAAAAAACAAAAACAAAAGAAAACTAAAAACAAACCGTGTGAACTGCCATAAAAAGCAATACGAAATAATAATGTATATCAAATTGCGATAATCAAGTACATCACAAGCATACATAACGATTACATATACTCACATACATGCATACATACATTCATACATACATTATGACAGACATGCATATGTACTATGAGATGTAACATTACCCCCAGTTCGAAGTGCAACATTTTCATTGAAGCTAACTCAATATGTTCTACACCCCGACACACACACACTCACACGCTCACACACACACACACACACACACACAGTTGAAGTATGCGATGTAGACACATTCATAGGAATGGATGTAAAGGCATACATAACCTCAAAATGTTCATTGAGGATCCTTTTGTGTTGCGTGTGTATGAGTGTTTATGCGTGTGTGTAAGTGTGTGGGAGTATGTATATGTGTGTGTGTGTGTGTGTGTGTACTGTCTTTTGTGGCAAGTGTGGCGCACTCACTCTCACCTACACACACACACACATGGGTACACCAGGACACAGACACACACATACACTGAGAGAAACAAATGCATTGGAGTTGGGGCGCAGCCAGAGCAACCAGAGTATAACGCGAACAAGAGAAAAACGAATGAAATAAACGAAAGAAGCGGCTAAAAAGAAGGACAACCTTGAACTCGAATCGAAATATAAATATTTAAGGTAAAGTAAGATGTATAAGTTAAAAAAAAAAGGATAATGAAAAACTTAAATTAAGACCCAAAGACAAAGACAACAAAATGAAAAGAAAACTGTGTGAAAGCAGATCAAAAGAAGAGCAGCAACAATGTTAACAAAAAATTGTGCAAGCAAATAAACACAACATAGTGAAGTGTAAACAAAGCGATAACGATAACGATAAAGATATCGATAACAAGCGATATAATGCAGATCTGCATGAGAATCCGCAAAAGCACCAAACAATTTGCATAAACAATAAAACAACAGACAATGAAGCAAAGTAGAATGCAAAAAAAAAAAGAAAATCCAACAGAAAGAAAAGAGAAAATAGAGAAAATAGAAAAAGAAAAGAGAGAGAAGAAAAGAAAAGACAGAAGGAATATTAAAGAAGTTTGGAAAAGAGCACAAAAAGTGTACAATTAAGCGAGTTTCTTTTGATTTATGATTTTGGAACGTGTGTGGAATGTGTTTTCTTTTTTCCCCACTCATTCGTATTTATGCAACAATAACAAGCAACAACAACAACAACAACAATTAAAAGCAAAGTGCAGTGCAAACGTAGTGAAACAATTTTAATAATAACTATATCTTTATATATTTATATATAAATATATATGTATATATATATATATATATATAAATATATATTTGTATATATTTGCGAATCATATGCTAAGAATAAATAGTATTCAATTTAAATTTTAAAAAAAATTTACAAGTAAAATAACAAGAAAACGAAAAACGAAATACAAAAACGATTCTGCTTTGCGCGGCTTCGAAAGAGAAAGGAGAAAAGCGAACGATGAAAAAAAGTTGCAAACTTTTGAGTTGCTTTCGCAATGCATTCGCCTTACGTACCATTCCGTTGCGTTCCATTCAGTTCGGTTCAGTTCCGTTTCATTTTGCGTTTGCGTTCCATTCGAATTCGTTTCGTTGCCGTTGCCGTTGCCATATCCGTATCCGTTTCCGATTTGTTTTTGATTTTGCTTTCACGCTTTGATGCCAAGTATAAGCTCTTGCTACATTTATCGATATTATTTGGCTTGTCGTTTATCGTTTATCGTCCTCAGTTGTACTTTCTACATATATATAGTAGAGTAAGAAAGAGGAAGCTATGTTGTTACATTTCGTACTACTAACTTAAAATCGGTTCGATTCGAGATGCGGGCACACAGATCGAACTAATCTATCATTATGGTGCATTACTGTACAGTAATACTAATACTATATGTACATAAGCTATGCCGTTACTAATGAAAGAGGCTCTATTGCGCACTAACACCTACACACACTCACACACTCACACACTCAGATTCACACACACTCACATGCTTTGCTTTTGGAAATGTAAGAGAGAATTGGGAGCCTTATGGTCGAATTACTCGAAAACCCCACGGTTTGCACATGCAATACAGTCGTGGCTCGTGCCATTGATACAACTGCAAAGTGTACAGTACAGTGCGTAACGATTGATACATCCGCCACAGTCGTATCCATGGCAATTGTTACACCTGACCATTAGCAATTGATACGCTTGCAGCTACAGTCGTGCCCCACTACAATAGATACATGTGCAGTACAGTCATGTACATCAAGTGCACATACATTATGAAATTCAATATACGTGCTTCGAACACACACACACTCACACACACACACACACACACACACACACACACACACACACACACACTGCTTAGCTTCAACTCAGACTCATACTCACAAACACACATGCATCAGTACATATGTGTGTAACTGCACACACACACACACATACACACAAACACACGTACACACAAATGCATATATTAACGAAATTGTACAAACATTCGTAGAAGCTAGTCGAAAATGTTAAATTAACAAATACCACCCAAAGGCAAAAGAGAGAAAACAAAAAAAATAACGAAAAACAACGTCGAGCTTCAATAGTTTGCTATAATCGTACCTATACCTTTAACTATATATGACTATAGCTAATTCTATTTCTATCTATCAATTCAGCTCCCTTGCTCGCTCTCTTCTCAGCTGTCTCTCTCTCTCTCTCTCTCAAGAGACTAAAGTTTTCATTTGCATTTGTATATCATTTATATTTTTTAGGCTGAAGTAGTAGAGTTTGTTACTTCAGTTGCTGTCAACATACACACTTTTCTTGGGTTTTATTTTTCGTTTGATGAAACGGTCACACTGTTTTGTTTTACATACATATAGTATGTAGGCTTTAGGATCATCATTCATACACCTGATGAATTAAGAAGTTCATGTAGCCTACGCTTTGCTTCAGACGCATACATATGATGTATACATCATCATGGTGATGGTATACAAATGTTTTATTATTGTACATTAACTAACTGATGTTGGCGGCTTTTTTTCTGTTCATTTTGCAACTTCATTATGTTTCGACGAGCTTTGAGCATACATTTCTATGGCCCTCAAGTTGAAGCCAGTTAAAGACTTACGCTTACCAATTGCCAATTGTTTAACTATTCGAGTGTATATAGACTATATATAGTGTATATACACACATACATATATACATATATCCATATATATATATATACATATATATATATATTATGTACCCATTTATGTCTATATAAATGATTTTAATTTTTTTATTCTTAGTTGCTATTTATATTTAACTATAACCTAATACTTATATATACAATGTGAAATTCTATTTTGATGCCAGTGTTATAAATTTTGGCCGTTTTTTTATACTATAGCTTAATAATCTCAATGACTGTACGAAACGATCCTCGGACTCCATCAATGAATATTACAATTTAACATGCAAATTTTTCTATTAATACATTTATATTTTTATATTTCTTTCTTATTTTTCTTGCAATTATTATTTTTTTTTTCTTATAATTATTGTATATAGTATTTCTTTTATTTTTTTTTTTTTTTGTCCAGTATAAAATTGACACTGTCATGTTTTATGGTTGCTATTGGCGAGTGTGAGTGATTTAATTTAATCTATTTTTTCTTTTAAATTACCTTTTAATGATATTGATTATACCATTAAATCCTATAAAATAGAATCTACACACACAAAAAAAAAAAAAGATAAACAAAAAAAAAACATTGAGCGAATCATTAGACCTAGAGATCTATTAGTCTATGTTCTATCCTAACAAAAAAAAAAAAAATCGATGAATCAATTGTTAACCGATTGTTAATCAATTGTGCTTAATTAATTTAATTGCCTTACATATGTTTTTGTTTTTGTTTTTTTTTTTGTTTTTGTTTCTCTTTTGTTTGTTGCAGTTTCTTCATCTTATCAATTATTTAAGTTTCTATTTAGCATTTGTACTTCGAATAATGCATGCGATCTGGCAACGCCCCAAAAGCATATACTGTATAACATTATCTCGGATGATAATATGGCATC
>JBANCZ010001718.1:0-15525 GCA_037040025.1 Sphaerogastrella javana | reverse complement strand
AATGTGGGAGAGAGGGAGAGAGAGAGAGAGACTGAGAGAGAGACAGCCAAAGGCAGACTATCTATAGAAAGGGAGTGAAGGAGAGTGCGTATGATAGAGTGATACTAGACCGAAATAAAACCACAGTCTGTTGCATAAAAGGTTAACATTTATTTATTGATTACGCTGTCTGAATATGTATAAATTATTTAGCAACAAATGATATATATATATCAAATATGAAATTTAATATTATAATTCTCATACATTTAAATCACCTAACGCTCATACAATTTATAACATTTTCTAGCAGTTTTTTTCCCATTCACATTGAAATGCACTTTAAAGTCTTTAAAGTTATCAAATCAAGTATGTGTAACTGAAATGCAAAGGAGCATAAAAGCCTTTGAGTGCCATGGTGAATGTACATCCATGTATATTTGTATATGACATTTAGTCATATTTTAGCATAAGTAGCTCAAGCAGAAGCAGCTTATAGAGGTACAAGGTACAGAGACATTTGTTGTGTCATTGTTGCATTGAGTCTTTAGTAAATGCTTTCACATAAAAGTTGGCTCTATATGCAAGCAGAGGATGACATTTTACAGCATCTCCGAATGCTATTAGTTGCACTTTTATTAGGCAAATATATGCTTCTTAGTATATACAATCCATAAAGTTCATGTGTTTAAATTGTTGTTGAAATTTGGAACTTTTTAAGCTGTATATCCTATGGCATATGCCTATGATATAGTGAGTATATTATAAATATGAACACATTAATCAGAAAACTCTCAAAACACTTTGGCTAATGAAGCCTAATATACATAAAGTGAATACTATATAATTTATGCTTTATTCCTATACTATATATATACATTTATACTATATTTTTTTTTATAATGTATGTTTATATCTATAGATACATAATTTATACTATATTTATGCCATATCTTTATAATATTTAATGAACATCATGTTTATATTTTCAATAACAAATTGGTTGGGCCTTTTTTTCGACCGCAATCGTATATTAAATCCAATATGCAGCCACAATGTCAGTGATTCTAAGCTATGTATCTGTATATGTATCTGCATCTGTGTGTTGGTTGGCTACTTCCTTAAACTTATACAACAATGCGAATGACCTTGGCTAATAGGTGGAAGAAAAACAACTTGCCTAGGTGTGTGAATACGAGTGTGAGTGTGAGTGCGAATGTGTGAGTGTGCATTAAAGATCAGCGTTCCAGCGATGACAATAACAACGCTAACAACAACAGCAACAATAACAACAAAACACAACGCGAAGAGACTAATTGTTAACACAAAAAGCATTTTGCACATTGTTAGCGGGCAAAGAGGCATGCAACTGATCATTAGAAGCTTGTTTGCAATTTGTTGTGCCTCAATGTCAATTTTAATTAATTATTATAGGAAAAACAACAATGTCGAAGATATACACGCACACACATTAATGGATATATAGCTATAGATACAGATACAGATATAGATACATATGCATTTAGCGAAAAAGTTGCACGCAGCGAAGCGTTGCAAGCTGTAACTATAACCTCAGCCCACTGTAAAAAAAAAAAACAAAAAAAATGCGCAACGCTCACAGTGTCAGCTCGTACAAAAAATTATAATTCTGCAAACGATATCAGAACGAAGTATACATATACGCAATAGAGCGAAATGGCAATAACAGTAGTAGTAGCAGCCGCAACAGCAGCAGCAACAGAGGCAACCGGAGCATCATCATTATCATCATCATCATCAGTCGCATTATTAATGATTTTCATAGAACGTAACAACAGTAACATCAACAACAAGAATGCTGAGGCTACATTGATATGCAGCAAAAGTTGTTAAGGCATACAAACAGACAGACGGACAGACACATGGACAGACTGACTGACAAACACAATGATACGGATGCAAACTGCAGGCATATGCTTGATTTCAATTGTTGCTGTTGTTGTTGTTGTTGTGGTTGTGGTTGTTGTTGCCACGCCTCCTTTTGTTATGCCCCTGCGTATTGAATATATTTATGTGTACTCGCATTGTATCTATAGCTATTACGTTCTCTGTGTATGCGTGTATGTGCGTGTGTGTTTGTGGAAAAACATGGAAAACATCTTACTAAAGATATCAATTCGGCTTGTTGTAACTGTAAATGCGTATGAATTAATTTAATTAATTCTAATGATAAAGAAAATATATGCCTTATATCAAAAGCATAACATATTAATGGGCCGTAGATACATGCCACAGAATATGTTCTTTTTGTTATATGTAGATCTAAGTACTACTAGAATGTTAGCGAGAGCATGAAGTGCATAGATAACAAGACAGTTAGCTACCAGTTCTAAACAGGAACTCAACAACAATAAATGTAACATTAATTAAGACTATAATTAAATATGATTCGATATGAGAAAATTCCATATTTATTGCGTAGAATACGCATAATGTGACACTCATAGAAAACTGTATACAGATTGTCATACAATATCACATTGTAGAATGTCTATTGAAATAGCATATTATATTATTGTTTCTACCATTGAATGTGCCTTCAATAACTAAGAAAGAATTTCTCGAATTTTTAAGGTCTGTCCATAGAAAAGTTATACCTATTATGTTTCTTATATGAAGCAATGAAAAATTCTTCAACAATAGATATCAATTCAGTTATTGTATTTTGTTTTGTTATCAGCTTAGAAATAAAAATTTAGAATTATATATGTAGTCTATTATATCCTGTTATGTACTGTAGAAACATTCCAAATTATTGTATACATTTAGATAAATATACTTTTAATAATAGATTTTTAATCTACTGTAGATACATTCGAATTTCCTTAAACTAAAGATACTTTAAGCAATCATTAATACAGGATAAACTCTATACACTTTCACCCTAGAAAACTTATTACAATGCTCAATATAATACACATTTTTAAACGTAAGAATGCTTTGAAATTTGTGCAGATTCAATGACTTTTGACAACTACAAATACTTGTAGATACACAAACCATTTCATCCAATTAATATGCTTGAAATTGTAAGCAAATGCTAGGCGAAAAGCAAAAGCACGCCGGAGATGCTTTACAATAAAAATTTCCCACTGTGGCTCCTTTGGCACTCTAGAACTTGGCCATGGTTATAGCATTCCCATGTGGATTTGCTGCTCATATTCACAAAGATACACAAGCTCAGACTGACTGCATATAAGCAGCATATACATATATATAAATATATATAAAGTATAATAATTGGTAGACAGACTTTGTACAGTTCAGTTGAGCTCAGTTGAGCTGTGCTCAGCTCTCTTCTCAACTGCAACTGTGTATAGCAACTAGTTCAGAGTTTGGTTTTGCCGGCAATAAAATGATGCACAAAAGATAACAGAAATTACTTGGTACTTGTATGGTTAGGTTGGCCTAAAAACCTAACCGTGAAAAACACATTTAGATTTGCTTTGCTTTTGTTCAGCTTGTTGTTCTACCTGTAGCTCTAGCTACTCGTTAAGCATTGTTGGTGTTGCTGTTGTTGTTGTTGTTGTTGTGATTGTTGTTGTTGTTGTTGGCATTGCTGTAGCTGACTTTGGCAGCTCCACCTCTTTCTTCAACAGTTTGCTGCACTTTAAAATCATTTTGCAAAACTTTTCGCGATGTCTACGAAAAATGCCAGAAACAAAACCGAAGCGTTGAAAATTTCACTGGAAATTACATTAACTCTCTGTGTCTTTGTCAGTCAGATGAGATTGTTGCTGTTGTTGTTGGTGTTGTTATAGCTATTGTTGTTGCTGATGATGTACGTAATTCTGTGGAAAATGTTGCCGAGGCAATCATCATTTGAATCATGACTGAAGTAGGACATTCGGAAATTATAATTTGACAAAAAAAAAAATTCACAAAATATTGTTCTTGCTGTTTTTTTTTCTTCTATTTTTGAACAGATTTATCTGCAATTTTCGCTGGAGCTAAATATGATTTGTTAGCGGAAACCGAAATGAGATTGTCAACGAGAACAAGCAGACAAAGATTCTAATAATTATGCCACCACAAAATAAATTTATTATTTATTTGCGAGCATTAAAAATTAGGTAAAAGTTTTTAAAGAAATTTCGCTCAAACTTCACACAGTTTAGTTCACCTCAATGAATGTATTCGCTTTGCCTGACCACATATAATTCAAATTTGTTGATCATGGTGTAAAGACACTTAATGACATGCTGTCAGTTTACTGTTACCGTTGAGACTTTATACAATGGTTTCACTGTACTGTATGTACGGCCAAGGCATCAAACGTCTTGCATTGTCTGGCCAAGACCAAGACCAAATCAACATCGTCTCACCATCCAGCCAGCGAGGCCACTCCATCTACCCCACAACAAAACTATCATCCGCCTCCACCTCCGCCTTCCTCTGAGCCAGCATCAACTTGGTAACATGCAGTTGCAGCTCGTCTTGTTGTGTTTGGTCAAGTCTTGTAGTTTCACTGGCCACTGACCACAATGTTACTGCCTTCTCGATCAGAGGTTAAACGTTGCGTTTGCTCTTTGAAACAACAACAATAACAACAACATGATACATAATAATGAAGTTGCTGATCAACAACATTATATATAGTATCTACATAGTATCTGGGCTGCAGCCAACCTATATTTTGGGACATAATATGGTTTTCCGTAGTTTTTCTTGTTGTTGTTGTTGCGTCTTGGCCATTTGAATGGCGTTGTGAAAAACATTATTAACCGATTTTATTGCCTTTTGCCTGTTTCATGGTAGTTTTGTGGCTGCTGCGACTGTGGTGCTGCTAGTGCCTGTGTTGCTTGTGTTGCTGTTGGTTGTGGCAACATTTTAAGGCGGTTAACTACCCATTAAGGGGCGTTCCTAATGGCACAACCTGACTGGCATAGCGCATAGTCTGGCTAAAGCTCCTTTGGGCACCTCGCTCACCCTCTATGTCAGTCAGTCTTCTGCTCTCTCTCTCTCTCTATCTCTCTCAGTCTCTGTCTCTTTCTTTCCTGCTTGTAACATGGTTGTCGTCATTGTTGATTCGTGCCACATACTTAAAGATGTTGCAGCAGAACCATTTTACTGCCATTTCAGCTGCTGGCTAAGTACAAATTTTCAACTTTACTTGGCATTTTGCTTCTTCTTTTTTCTCTTCTTCTCCATCTTTCCGATGTGGCACAGTGTGGTGTGGCTATTGTTGCTGTTGCAAGTGGGTTGTGCCCAGTCGTAAAATCATAAAACAAATTAATCGACAATGGCTAAGTGTGCCTATATGTATTCATATATACATCTCTTAGTGTGTGTGTGTGCAATTGATGTATGCCTTTGACTATGTTAACCTGGTCTTTTGATATATATTTTAGCGGATTGCCCATTTTATTTTCTAGCCCCTCATTTGTCCTTGTCAGAAGTTATTTGTTTGTTTCTCATGTCGCCGCGCCGCGATTTCCGCTTGAGTCGATTTTTACCCAGGCATTTTGAATGCAACTCAACTCAATGATCTGTGCTGTTTCTTTGACTTTTATATATTTAAATACATTTTTTTTTTGTTTTCCTTTTTCCTTGGTTGGTTTTTTGTCGCACAATTTGTATACTGGTTTCAGTGTTTAATGACTTTTGCAATTGTTTTCGTGAGCGGATTTTCAAAATTGATTTGAGTGAGCATTGCTTGGGTTTCATGGCGTTGCGATTGTGTTTGCGTTTCGTTTTTGGATTTCGATTTCGATTTGATTCGATACGAGTCGATTTGATTTTGTTTTATTCACTATTTTTTTTTTTTGTTATACAGCAACTCAAGGTTAAGCAAGAAATAACAAAACAAAAAGAAAAAAACCATTGCAAACTGCAGCGCCCAGCCCAACCGCTGGCCCACAAACTCAATGACGTCGTCAGCGTTTGTTGTGTGGTACAATTTCAATGAGTGGCAAATAATTGCGGCTTGTGTTCGTAATTTGTTGCCGTTGCCGTTGCTGCTGTGGTTATTAAAGTGGCTGATTGGTTATGAGTTTCAAATGTGGGTTGAGGCAAATTGCAAGGCACAAAACAAAAAAAAAAACAAAAAAATCGAAACAGAAACCAGAAAAATACCCACCAAACACAAGCGAAAATTGCATGGCAAGGCCTACCAGGCGTATACTCAATCACAAGTTGTTTGCTCTATATTTCATTAAAAAAAAAAATTATACACAAAAAAAAAGACCACAGCGATCAGCTGCAAGCATCATTTACCACTAATAGAGTAGAATGTCAGTGCAGGCATTCATAGAAATAAGTCATTTTTAAGGCGAGTCACAAACAATTAGATTAACTTTCAATTGACAAGAATTTTAGAGCTCATAGAGTTTTGAATGTCCAACAAAAATACTTAAAACATATTTTGGTATTTTAATATCAATAAATTTCGGTATTTTATAGTAATAAAACCATTGTTAAAGATCGATTTACTTCCATGTTTGGGATATAGGAAAGCACATTTAAACTTTTTTGCTTTTGCGCACTTAAAATTCATTCATTTAATTTGTAGCATAAGTCTTGAGCTTCCAAGTGATCTGTTATATCAGATTCAGTGCTTAACTTAATTCATCTGACTTTATGCTACTGTCTCTGGACTTTTACTTGCCGCTGACATTGATAAATCGCACTTTGACAACAACTTTTAGACTCCAAAAACCAAAACGGAAAAAACTACAGAAAAAATAACAACAGAGAAGAAAACCAAACACAGTGAGCCATAACACCACTGCTGCAATTTATATTGCTCTCTTTTGCTGATATTTTTAACAACAGATGACAGACAACTTTAAGAACTGAAAACTCTCTGTGTATATATAGAGTGTATACAATATAGTATAGTGGCGTCACTTAGGCCATTTGGGCCAGGCCAAGACTTGTGCAATTTACGCAATTTACGCAATTTTTATTTGATTTCTGACTACGTAGTCCGTCATCGTCTGTGAAATGGTGAAATTAACGGCAATTAACTTGATTCACTTTGTTTATAGTCAGACAGAGTCGATAGTCTTTAATGCCTGCAACACTCTACAGTTTGACTTTCTTCAGTTTTATCGCCGGGGTTCGGCATGAGGTAATAATTTACAAAATTGACAAGTGAATCACTGAATTGGCCTGGAGCTGAAGCGATTAAATGCAGGCAATGACTGCCAGTGGTGCAATAGCGGGTGAGGTGGTAACATCAACAACAACAACAACAACAAAAACAACAACAACATTAATAATAAAAGCAACAACTGACAACAATAAATACAACAACAGCAACAAGCGCAGCTGCAACGACTAAGCGTTAAATTAACGCGTAATTAGTTGTTCCTTTTAAAAATGTAGCGGCGTCATTTATGCCTTCAGCTACTCGATACCAAGGCGAGGGCGGCTATACGGGCACAAGGGCGTGGCACTGCAAGTGTCACCACTTGACTTGTTGCTTTCTTTGTCTTCTCTCTGTCTTCTCTCTGTCTTGTCTTGTCTTGTCCGAGGCATTGATTAATGAGCTGCTGCTGCCTGTTCCCGTTGAGTTTTTTTTTGCAAACTGGATTCAGCTTGTGCTTTTCACAATGATCGTGATCATCCGAAATGCACTTAATATGACTTAGTAATGCTGCATATAAAATTATATATACACATGTTTAAATGTATTCATATATTATAATCGTGTACCTTTAAGATCGACAATTAGCTGATTACAGTGCAACATGCTGGCTGGCAGTGGCATATTTAATATTTTTAATATGTGGGTAATACATATACTTGCCATATATCATAAATGAATTGCTATGCTCTGAGCTACAACCGATGTCGGTTTTATTGCCATAAATAAATTCATTAGCATATTTATATACTCAGAAATATGACTGTAAAGCTTTATATAATTTGCTGTATTTTAATATAAATAAAAATAACAAAACTAAGAATTTGATGATTTCAGAATATGTATTTTTCAAATTTTCCCATTCAAAAATTTCCCTAAATTATAGAAAATGTAAAGGCTCGCTTATTAATCAAGAAAATCATTATCGTACTATATAATCTAGGGCTTAGCTTTATGACATGAGCGTGTTTGACTTTTAGCATTTAATGCTATCAATTATTCTATAAAGTCATTTTAAATTGACGTATTTAGTAATAACGGAACTTATTTATAATAGCTAACAGTTTATTTATTGAATGCATTAAATTTTCTAAAGGTTTTTTCCCCTATAAAATTTCAAGGAATTTTTAACTTTTTTTAAACTGTTGCAATTTTCTCTGCTCTGACTCTTTTTTGTGTCTCTCTGAAGTGCAAGCCACACTATCCTTACACTTGCCTTGATTTAGTAGCATAGTTTAATTTAATGTGTATTTTACTGATGCAATTTATTTATATATGTATTTCTTCGTGGGCTTCTACCTTCTTAATATTGAACAAACACTGCCTTATTTGGCCATTAGCAATTTACGTTTCACTTGTTTACCCCAAATGTTGCTGTTGCTGCTGTTGCTACTGCTGCTACTGTTGCTGCTATTGCTGTTGTTGCTGCTGCTGCTGCTACTGTTGCTGCTATTGCTGTGTTTGCTGCTGTTGATGTTGTTGCTGCTGCTGCAACTTAAATTGTTTGTGACTAATTTACACAATGAAAGGTCATTGTTTCTACTTCAATTAGCCTTTTACTCATTTGTCGGTGCAGCAGCAACATCGACAACAGCAGCAACAGTTGCTGCTGTAACTGCTATTATTATTATTACTGTTGTTGTTTTCGTTTTTGTTGTTGTTGTTACCAAATTGGAGTGGCTGTTGCTTTGATGAACTGTACACGACAAACACTCAAAAATCTGAGCTTAGCTAAGCGCAAAAAATCTCAGTTGCAGCATGACAAAATGCCGCTGACAGATTTACTCTGACTATGAGTGTATTAGTATGAATATGTGTGTGTGTGTGTGTGTGTATGTGTGCGTGTGTGTTGTGTTTGTTTGTGCTTGTGTGTGTTGCATAAAATGCCAAATTGTCTGGCTTGAAACTGGCCAAATTTGGCAGTTGTCGAGTGGAAAATGCAGTCGCGCCTGATTGTTTTTCATCGTTTATGGCTTTTGCGGGTTTATGGCATAGACCGGCCGGCATGTACAAAATTGGTTTGCTTTTGTGGCAGCTGCTGTTGCCAGCTTGTTGCGTTGCATGCAACAAAGTTTCGCCCCAACCAACAACATATGTGTGTGTGTGTGTGTGTGTGTGCCATCTCACAGCAAAATGTCACACAGTATCGTGCAAATTAAACAGTTTTATTATGACAAGCAGCCAAACACATACACACACAACAGCAACACCAACACCGCAACAGCAACAGCAACACACAACGGCGACAACTGCGACAACAGCAACATCAACAACAGCAACAACAACAGCAACATCAACAACATCAACAACAACAAATTGCAAGTGCAGCGCACTTTAGACACTGCCAACAACAAAGTAAACGAAAGTCATAAAATTAAATTTAATCCGCTTGCAAAGTTACTGGCCTGACTCTTACCTCGGCTCATTCTTTACATTTTTTTTTTGTTTTTTAGCTGCGACCACACCCACCCGTCACACCTGCCCCAAGCTCCTTGACAGCCCCCACACGGCGTGTGTAAAACTTACATGTAATCCGCTTGTGTTTCCCCTTTCTCTCCTCCCAAAGAAATTCACACACCGTTTGCATATTGCCAACTCATTTGAGCAAATGACCAGGCCAGGAACAGACATATCGTTGAGTCTGATCGCGATTAAAAAACACACGCACACACATGGTTTATTTTATATTTTTATTTAATTTTTGAAAACTTTTTTAATAAATTGTTGCCAAATGCAGTCATTCTGCCTCTTACTGCTGCTGTTTTTTAGCCGCTTATAGTGCTAAAAATTATTTTCTTCTCTTTTGAATTTTTTTTTCAATCACTCGGATCGTCTGAGAAAAAAAAATGTTTCTTAAGCAGCTACTTGAGCCTTTTGTTCGGTATTTTGTATTTGATTTTTATTTTCATCGCATAATTAATTTGAGTTGCACTTTAATGTCATATCGAGCAGTCTGAAGTGATTGGTTCCACTTGACAGTGAGTCAAAATACATTTGTTTAATCATTTATATTCGACATTAAATTAAATAAATTAAATCAGTTGCATGCGATTGAAATCTGTTTTATGAAGTGTTTTTTTTTTGTGATTTAATTTCATTAGTGCAATGCCTAGAAATAAAAGTGACAGCATTAAAGTCAATTCGTCAAGAAATTTTTAGTTGCTGATTTTGCCTTTGCAGTCAATCAATAAGCAGTTAAATAAATTATAAATAAATAACAAGTTCTGCGACATGTTCCAATTTGTTAGGCACCAATTAATTTCAAATTTTGTAACAAATTTTATTTAAATTAATGCCAATTCATTAAGACTTGTTAAGTATTTAAAATACATGTACGTTACTCCCACGTAGAAAATTGGATTTGTTTTACTAATAAGCTTTAGTTTGGATGGATTTTTGTTACGTTTCTAAAAATAAATATATTTTTTATTCAATTTATTTAATTGACATATTAAATTTTATAATCAAATATGAATTGAATTAAAATTTTTTACTTTGAGAAATTTAATACATTTATTTTGATAATAGCTGAAAACTTCTTATTGAATCCATACATTCTACACTCAAATACTTTGTCTAAATTCGTTTGTTCCACCTATTGATCGGATTTCTGATAAATGTCTATGAATATTCTTTAATTTATCTAATTAACGAATTAATTTTTATGCTTAGACTAACATATAATATGTCTATCAAATTTAATCAAAACATTCACTTTTAGAAATGTATATAACTTACTTTGATATTGGTATATTTGAAAACTACTTATAGATTCTTTTCTTTATGTATAGACAACTTTCAACCTTCAACCTTTGTGTAAATACTTACTTTTTTTTTAAATTATTACTTATTTAAATAAAATGAAACAAAACATAATAAAACATGAGAAGCAGTGACCTTAGCGTATGCAAATAAGACAGAGGTCTTGCTCAACGGTCAAAGGGTATTGCAAGATGTTGTATTGTGATGTGGCAGGCACTTCCAGTTCACTCTGACAGCAACAGACAGTTCATTTAGTCAGTCAGTCAGTCAAAACACTGACAACAACAACAACAATAACAACAAGAACAACAACAACATTAGCAAGAGCAACAACATCAAATACTACAGTGCCTACCACTTGTAGGCCTTCATGGCTAATTAAGTCGCTTAAATTGACGCAAAAGAAGGTTAACGTGTGGGTGTTGGCATTTATGAGGTAACATACATATACATACAAGAAACACACATAACATAGAGTATGTGAGTGTATGTGTATGTGTGTGTGTGTATGTAAGAGTTTGTGTGTGTTGCAGCTGCATTCACCAGAAAATATGTAAATTTTTTCTTGCTATATTTCGTTAATAGTTGTCATAAATGAAACACCCCCACAAAGTGTTCCAAATCAGAGGTGTGCGTATATATATATACACATTACTAAGTGTGTAAATACTATGTATATATGTGTATGTATGTGTGTGCCAATATGTTTGTTGCCAAGGCAAAAAAGTGGGAGTGCTCCGACGCCGTCTTTGCAATAAAATCCATGAATATTTCTTTAAAAAATGCATTCGATTTTAATAGAGTGATTAAACTAAGCACCATTGTGATCGTTTTATTCCTTTAACAATGTAGACTAATTTTAGAAAATGATAACCTTGCGTTGGCTTAAAAATCGAGAATTATTTTAACTATAAATAATAATACTACTATAAAATGTGTATGATATGAGCGCATAGTTATTACTAATATTACCTAAAAACTATACCAACTTTAAAGCACACATTTACACAGATTTTCGCACAATATTAACTAACTTTAGCAACATCTGCATCTACTAGATAGTTTAATAGCTAGGCCCAATAAAATTACTGCAAGAAAAATTTGAATACAAAAAAAAAAAAAAGAGAAGCGAAAAAAAATATACGAAAAAAAAGCAATATATGAAGCAATTAAGCAAATTGAAAAATTGCATGTTCCAGGCAATGTTGCACAAACCCACACACACACACACACACACATATACATTTATATATGTATCTATAGCCTTTGCATGTGGCGTGTGTGTACGTATCTATTATAGCCATATCTGTATCTGGCTAATGCACAAAAGATAGTCATCGACAAAGGCGCGAACAGAGCGTTATGGCTGGCCATGATGCGCATGTTGTACAGTGTAAATTGAAAAACCGTTCAAATAAATTTACGAACATTAATAAAAATGTAATAATAATAATAATAACAATAACAACAACAACAAAAATATTGCAACGAGGTGGCAGCAACGAGTGCAGCCAGTTTTCAGTTTTTCAGTTTTCTTTCTTGATTTTTATGGGCCACTGGTTTTTGGTGTTTTTTTTAAGAGATACAGCCGACAGTCTACAGTCTACGCAAAAAGTCTGCACACACACACACATGCGCGTAAATGTCACAGGCACACATTTACAGTTGTTGTTCTTTTTTAATCATTTTTTTGTGCCATAAAATTTGCTAATAAATTAATCAATATGCGCCACGAAAATCCCAAAAAAATTTTGCCAGATTGTCTCATACTACCGTTGCTCCTGCTGCTAAAGCTGCTGCTGCTGCTGCCGTGTCAAGGCTTTTTTGTGGCTTATGCATAAAAAAGAATATTCACAAAATTTATGTGGCAAGCGGCTACAAAAAAAAAACCATAATAAAAAGATACAAAACGGTAAACGTTGAAGTAAAAATAAAGCTGCAACGGCCGCGCCTGCGCTTGAAATTTGCTCGGGTTCTGAGGCTGTGCTGCTGACTTTGTGTGGGGGGGGGCGCGTAGGGGTCTGTAGGGGTCTGTGTGGGTCTGTATGATTTTATAGGGGTCTGTAGGGGTCTGTTGAGGTCTGTCTGGGAGTGGTGCCCCGTTTGACTTGGTCTGGCCTTAGCTGAACCGAATGGAGCGGAGGTGAGCTGAGCTGGCCGATACGGAACCGACTTGTTCGCTCTTGGGTGCTTTGAGGCTAAGCGTAGCGTTTTGTAAGCGTTTGTCTTTTGTTATTCTTGTTACCCAAAAATGCTGACAAGCAAATGAATGACCCGTCAGTCTGTCTGTCTGCCTGTCTGTCTGACGGGCCCCAAAAGACCTTGGACTATGATTGCCAGCATTAGATTCTGTGAGCTTTATTACATAATTTAGTTGTAGCTCTATAATAATAGATTGTTAATTGAATATCATTTTCAAAATTGATATGCCTCACACATATACATGTATGAGTAACTTAAGTTTACTGTAGATTTGCTATACACATAAATCAGTTAAGCATATCCATTAGAACAGCTTTAAGCCAATGTGCTGACAGTTTGTGTTTAGGCCTAAGTTAAAGCCGCTCTAGTGAGAGGCTGTAGCAGACTATAGCCGTGGATTACGCATGATATGGCCAGACAACGCTTAGGAGAGTTATATACAAACATATACACACTCACAAACATTAACAAACACTCAAACACACTCACATACATTCACACACTCACATACACACACATATGTGCAGAGTTGCAGCACATTTTTCCCAAAGAGACAAAAGCTGACAGCTAACAAGCTGAAAATGTCTATAAAATTTTCTTTTTGGTTGCGTTTATTTTTTATTTTTGCTGTTTTGTCTGTTTCTATTTTTTAGTCGTTTCTTTTTCATTTCATTTCGTTTCGTTTTGGCCTTTTTTGGGTGCGTGTGCTGCATAAACAAGGTCTTGTTGTTGTTGTTGGTGTTTATATTGTTGCTATTGTTGTTTATTGTGTTTGTTTTTGTTTCTGTGGTTGGTTGACTGGTTGTATTATTGCCCCACCTACTGTAAAGTCAGCACAGACGCCGCTTAACGCTTCGTCAATTTGTTTTCTTCTTTTGGTTTAACTATTTGTTGTATTTGTTGCATTTAGTAGGCTTTTCACAATAATGACCTCATTTCAACAAAAAATAGCCCAAAAACTAGCAAGAAATTAGTGTAGAATTTTCACTAATTAATGTACTTCACAAACAGAATGAGAGAGAAAGAGAGAGAGAGAGAGAGAACGAGACATTCAGAGAGTTGTAGCTTAACTAAAAAATTTAAATACAATTTATGAACAAAATAAATATGAAGAGCTGAAGGCAAAACAAGTTGTTCCAATGCCATTGCCTTTGCTTGATTTCTAAACCAATTAACATGACTTACAAATGTCACGTTGTTACAACAACAAAATACAAAAAAAGACAAAAACTCTGAATGCCACAGCGACAAAGTGTAATGATAAAAGGGGATTCGGAGGGGGGGCTTAGAACTGGGGCAATGTGTAAGTGGCATTGGTTGTCGTTGTTAATTTGAAAACACTTGCTGACCCGCTGGCCAAACACTTCCTGGTTGCTTTGACATTTGTTGACCACACACACGTACACCACACACACGCACCACACACACTCACACACTCACACACGCACAACACACTCACACACCCGCTTTACTCTGTACGCTTTGCTATGCTATCACAGTGCAAAGATCAAATAGTAAAGCAACGGCTGCTGCTGCAGAGGCGCAACTGTCAACCGTTGGACGTAATTAATTGCCACAGCAACATTAGCAACAACACTTGACCATGGCCACATCTTTGACTGCAACTGCCGCTGTCTTAGCTGTCCCCCGGTGAAAGAGGTAGAGAGATTAAGAGAGAGAGCGAGTGGGAGAGTGGGAGAGTAAGAGAGAGAGGCCCACAGTTTGCTTGGACAGTTTATGTGCCAGATGTGCTCGTAAAGATTTCCTCATTGTTGAACGTGTGCATAAAAGCATTTTTAGCATTTGTACCTAGGCAAAAAGCTCACACACACACACACAAAAAGACACACATAGATACACACATAGACATAGATGTGCACAGTGCATCTACATCTCGTATCTAGCGTATCGTCTTGCCTTGCCTTTGCAGCTACAGCAAAATGTAAACAATTTCGAATATAAAATCTATGGAAATGTATGTCACTTGTCGCTCCACAGCGACAGCAACAGCAGCAGCAGCAACAGCAGCAACTACAGCAACATCGTCTATGTTGCTTCGGCGCCATAGGGTAAAAATCTTTTGAAATGTCGCCACATACATAGAGTCGTAATGAAGCCAAGGCATTTAATAGCAAAGAGCAGCTCTATAACTTCTAGACTGTCTTTGAGACCCACTTTGTGTCTACTATACATATATCTACTTGTGTATCTATAAGGGACATAATGTCCGCCTCGTTGGCCATAAGCAACACGTAGCATAGAAACTTTCGCCAGGAGTGCCAATTAGTTTTGGCATAAACATAACTACCGCATAATGTGCTGAAATATTTTGTTTAATTAGCGCATTAAGGCAAACATAGTTTCATCATAATGCAACAATTATATGTATGTTGTATGTAGTATGTATGTTGGCTAATATCCTTTAACCTATAACAATAATAGGAAAAAAATTC
>JBANCZ010001717.1:0-19649 GCA_037040025.1 Sphaerogastrella javana | reverse complement strand
AAAGTTTACAATTAATGAATCAAATTTTCAAAATGCTGTCCGTTCGACAAAATAATGTGTCGGATGCGGTTATCGAAACCTGCACAAACTCTTTCTATCATACATTTTTCAAGAGCCCTAATTTCACGCGTAATGGCCTGTTCCAGCTCTTCTATGGTCTTTGGACGTTTAACATAAACTCTGTCTTTTATCTAGCCCCAAAGAAAAAAATCGCAGGTGTTCAAATCCTGAGAATATGGTGGCCAATCAATTCCACCCCTTTCTTAATGTGCGTAGCCTATGCCAATCACCCGATCACCAAAGATGGCCTCAATGAAGCGAAAAACATCCTTTGTTCGATGCGATCTTGCTCCATCTTGCATAAACCAAAATCCGGAAATGCCGTTCATTTGCGCAATGCGAGGGAAAACCGCTCTTCTAGGAGTGCTCGGTAGTTATTTGCGTTGATATTTTCGTGGATGAAATACGGCCCACTAATACCACGAGCACTTATAGCGCACCATACCGAAGTTCGCTTTGGGTGAAGTGGTTTGGTTTTTGTTATATGCAGATTTTCCGATCCCCAGTGCCGCATATTCTGCTTGTTGACACATCCGTGGAGCCAAAAATGAGCTTCATCGCAAAACCATATTGCGCCGACATTTGCTTAAATTCTATCATTTCCGCCATAGCAGTCGCAAACGATAATCGTTTTCCGTAATTTCGCTCCGATAGTGGTTGCTTGATTTGAATTTAGTAGGGAAATAAGCCCGAGACCTTCCGCAGAATTTATCTAAAAGTATGGCTCATCCCGGCTTCCTGTGCACCGTGACCAATTGAAATGTTCGGCTCTTCAGTGATTATTTCAGAAATTAGCGCTATTCCGGTGTCAGTCCAAACAGCGTTATCGTTTAAGACAGATCATTGCGCATAAATTTGCCATCAATACTAAAAAAGATTGAACCGTGCGCGTTTCATTTTGATCCACATAATACCGACAAATTCCGGACAATAATCGTAACCTTTCAATTGTTCTCTTTTGAAGCGCGTCACCTGTTTTGAATTACATTTTGAATTCCGTTGTACTTTCTTCCAATTTCGGTCTAAATTTATCCAGTTCATAGCGATCCACACGCGCTGTTCCAAAGGCCACGACATTTTTTACCCGACGTTGGTTTTTTACGAAATTACGTTTTAATCAAATTCGAATGTTTATATTTTAATGAAAATGAAAGAAACAATTATAATCTCAGTTGAAAAGCATTGCTTTATTATTACTTCGTTATTGTTATTAATTATTTATTTTTTTGTTTAGATTTTTCTTTTGTTTTTCGTTTGTTTTTTCGTTTGCCCATATAACAATGAAAAGTATACACAGATAAAAACGGATTAAAAATTAGCAAAAAGTTTGAATAAATACTAATATATAAAATACATGTAACATACATACATTCGTTTTTAGCTGTACAGTTTAAATGTGAATTGTTTGAATCATATGATTATTTAGTCAATTAATTATTAACAAAACTTATGAACAGTCTTTCCGTTTGCACACGCACAAATATATTTGCCGCTAACTAATGATAGTTTTTAATTCATGGTTGAGTAACTAATTAAACCTATAACTAGTATCCATAACAACACATCCAAAGAAATAAATAAAATATATCAATTAATATACATCAATATTTAAAGATATATCTATATTTCTGTACTTCTATATTTCCATATTTCTATATTTCCATATTTTCATATTTCCATATTTCCATATTTAAATATTTCCATATTTCCATATTTCCAAATTTCCATATTTCCATATTTCCATATTCCCTTGTTTCCATATTTCCATATTCCCATATTTATATATATTTATATATATTTATATATATTTATATATATTTATATATATTTAAATCTTTCTGTATTTTTGGATTTTGTTTTCATATGTACATATTTGGTTTTTTAAATTTATAATTATGTCTGTTTAACATTTTAAATTTATATTTTTTTTGGTAGCTTTAAAATAAATATTTCATTTTGAATAAAACTGTTAAATGAATTTGGAAAATTGTGTGGTAATTAGGAAAATTAATAATATGTTTAGACTATGTAATTTATAAAATATATACGCGATCTTTAGATCGTTTTCGCAAGCCGACTTTCAAGTAAACCTATTGACTTTTAAATGTTATACCATTTTATTTCATATACAATGTATGTACAAGTTACTTCTGGTGTTTCCAGTAGCATTAGCTATGATCCTAACTCCATTCACGATCACGCAGCACCAAGCTAAGCGGTGTTTTGGGTGCCAGTAGAAATTCAAACTCCGTTTTCAGCGGTTCTACGAAGCTAACCTCAAACGCCAAAACCATCTGCAACCGATGTAAGAATCATACAAATTTTAAATTTGAAGAAAATCGAAAGCATAAAAATACGTCTTTTTACCTTGGCCAGTAGCAACACCACCTCCATTTCAACAAAACGTTTGCCTGGACAGGTGCGTCGTCCCACACCGAAGGGCACCACAATACTCGCACTATCCACATTGACTGTGAAATTTCCCGAGCTGGGATCTATCCAGCGCTCGGGGCAAAATTGCTTGGCCTCTTTAAAGTTATTGTCCTTGTGACAGGCTATCATGTTCTGGCATAGCACCACCGTCTATCATTTATACAAATTATGCAAGATATGTCATATTTATATATCAGTTTAAAGTGGATTTGATGGCTTATAGTACATACCCCCGCGTTTAGCGAAAACCCAGAGAGTTCCATATCCTCTTCAAGTATGCGTGCCAAACAGAATGCTGTGGGTCTCAGTCTATAGGATTCCTGTATACAGGCCTTCGTGTATGTGGCATTGGTGAGTGCATCTTGTAGTATATTCGTGTCGCGATACTCTAGAAACTCGCTCAGAATGCGAGGCATGCACGTACTCTCACCTGTCACTGAGCTGAGCACGAATAGCAGAGTGTTGGCTAGCTAGAAATAGGCAATCAGGGTGTTTGAGAGATAGAGAGAGAGAGGGATAGAAAAGAGGGCAAAATAATCAATTTAATTAATATTTTACATTTAATCAATTATGCAAAATTTGAAAACGTCTTCTTTATCTTTGACCTCTAATCTTGATATGTTAGACACTCTTACTGCCAAGGGTTTCGATTGTCATATGTATTCGAAACTCACCGTTTCAATGCCCGCCGCTATAAAGTCTATGATGGCAGACTTCTTATCACGTATGTCGAGTTCCTTCAGCTCAAGTATGTTGAGGAATACGCTACGCAACCCAGCCGATTCCTCATCCTCACAAGCAGCCGACTTCTTATGCTCCTCCAGCTCGTTGTCAATGATTTCTGAGATGACACTGTAGAGCAGGCATTAGACTTGGGCTTGGTCTTGGGTTAGCATAGGTGCATCTCTTATACCTACTCATAGATCAAGTCCTCCGCACGAGCAAAGTCGCGATAGGTTTTTGTGGGAAAATATTTCCATAGTCCCAGGCCATAGTATGAGTCCCTCTGCGAGATAAACAGTTGCTTGACTGCGGCAGCCAGTTGACTTATCTTCTCCGGTTGTTTGGTATGTGTTGCCAGAAATCCCATTCGACGACCCAACATTAAAGTGCAGACTGCCTCGAGGCCCATAAGATTAGCTAGTTCCTCAAAATTGGGCACAACATGACTGTGCGGATCCCGTCTGGCTTTAAGTAGATCTACGAAATCATCACAAACAGCATTCAGAGCGGGCAGAAAATTTTGCAAAATTCGCGGCGAGGTGATGCTGGAGGTAAGGGAAGAACGTAAGCGTTGCCACATTGGTCCCTGCTCGTTGACAATGCCCACACTGGCATAGCGATCGGGACGGGATTGTCGATACATCACAATAATTTCGGTGGGTGGCCGAAAGGGATACTTGCTAGGATATTTGAGCACCTTCTCGAGATCGTCTCGGTTATACAGATGCACAATAGGAATATTGGAGGGCATTACCTCCAATACAATATCACCGTACTGACGGTTTAGATCTGAGATAAAGATATAGATATATATTTATATAGAGAAGTATGTCAGAAGTCAGAAGCTTTACCTGCATAGACCTCGTGCAGCTTTGTCATTTTGTAGCGTCGGAAGAATACAAGGAATATCCATTTGGTGCCCAGAAAGGGTATTCGTCGAGGTCCTGGAATATCCCAGATGGTGCGACGCTTCCGTTGCTCAATCGGCGCTGCATGATAGCAATCATCCTGATCCACGAGTGAACTATGTTTCAGCAGTGGCTTTAGGTATATCGCACAGATCTTTTGCCTATGAATCGCGCAATAGCAACCGAGTAGAAGTGCTAAAGCCAGCAACAGTATCACGGCCATTACCATTGGACGCTACTCTGAAAACAAACACAGAACATATGGTAAGTAGGACAAGAGCAGAAGGAGATGAGGTGAGTAGGGTACAGTAATAATATTTAGTTGCTTGTCTCTCTGATTTATGGCGTTTTAAAAGCGTTTCAACGTTTTTATGCAAATTTCGTTAGGCCTTTAATTGAAGTCATGAAACCAAACCCAAACCGGTCTAAGATCTCTGATCTACGGTGTCCGATCTACGGTCTCCAATCTGCGCTCTCCGATCTCAGATCTTCGGTCACTATTCTCCAATTTTTGGTCTAACCTCTCCCAGTCGCGTTTATCGAATGCCATTTCGATTCGCTAATCATTTATTTTCGCATTGTAATTGCGATAAGAATTTCTTTTTGGCTGGGAATTGCCATATTTTGGGTGAGAACGTTTCGACGAAAATTAGCAAGCTCTTTTTGTAATAGTATACCATTTCTTTAGATAAGATAAACACATCAACAATACTACTATATACAGTTCAAGGTTAGTTAAATAAAACACACAAAAAACGCCCGAGTCTAGATGAATTGCCAAAAAAGCGATAAAGCGAATTTTGTCTTTTGATTGTTTTTGTCAGGGTGCTAGAATGATTGTGGAAAAATATGTTAATGGGTGTTAATATTTAATCATACTATATATTCTATCACGCCGCAGAATTTGGCGAATAAATAGGCTTTTTGAAAATATCTTGAATTTTAAAGCAATCATGCAAATTGATGGTTTGTTGGATAAATCTTAAAAAAAGTCAATTTAGTAACTTGAATAAGGCAGACAATGAGTATAATATTTAAAAATCATAATAGGTAATTTTTTCGCATTATTTAATCTCTTCTAAATATCAAATGCTTTCTAGAGCTTATCATGATGCCTGAGCTTGTAAAAACTTTCAAAATTAAAAACAGAAATCAGTTTAGTTGAACTCTTAATAGACGAAATAACAAATAAGCAGCATTTCTTTAAAGCGTAATTTCTTGATGTTGCTATAAACTTTATTGTGATAAAAGTCGAAAAGTTTAAAACAAAATAATAAATAAGAATTAAGAAAAAAGCAGAAAGCAAAAAGCGAAAATTTATTTTGCGCATTAGCCCATTCAATTTCTTGAAATTGTGAAATTCGAAACCAAAACAAAAAGCCCAAAAAGAAAACACTAGAATCGAAACTGAAGATCGCAGACGTAAGAGATGAAGAACTCAAAAACTTTCCCATCGTCTCGTTTTACATAATAATAAATTACATAACATGCTTTCTAATGTCGCACATTCTATAGAAGTTGCTTTCTTTCTACAACTCTTGCTGTTGAGCTCTCCGAGTTCTACCTGGTTTTGGTTTAAGCCGGTTTTCGGTTAGACTTGCACACATGGTCGATCTCCTAACGCAACTCTAACGACAACAAATAGCATAGATAGATAGATAGATAGACTTGGCAGTGCTCCCCGTCTAATTCCTTCCACCACTTCTCGGTTGGTTTTGTATCTAACATGTATATGCATATTAATCACGTTTGCCGGCGATCCGCAGAGCGTAAAGTTGCGAGAAGAATTCGCAAGAATTCTTATTAAAAAGCGAGTTTTTTTTTTGCTGCTGTCGCTACTGGTGCTTGGAAAAGTGAGAAGCGCTTAGAACGGCGCACGCGTCGCTTCTTTGAGATGAGGAAGTGATTAGCAGCAAAGAAGGAAGTGCTGAACTGGCTACGAATTCAATTTGTTGTGTTTCCACTTCTAATTTATTTATGTTAGTTGTTTGTATATAGTATGTATATAGTATTTATGATAGGGCCTATCATTCTGCCGAACCTCTACATCATATGTACAAGACTGCGCCATTAAGGAACCTGGCTCTGTCACGTAGCTGGGTATCCAAGTAGGAGGCACACGACGCTTCCGAATTGGGACTTATCTTACTTTCTTTGCAAATAAAATTCCAGTTGCTATCTCATCGTGATCTCTTTTTTTGACAAATTATTTACGTGTGTACATACATGCCCTGGACAGAATATTATTTGTATTCTAACAGCTACTATAAACAGGTTGAGTGGTTGAGTATTTGTCTATAAACATTAATCATTTTCAAGATATGACTCCAGGGGCAACACAAACTTAAGCACCCGGACGCAAACACATACTTATACTGTAAGTATTACAATTATATCATTATTTGGCAATAAGAATATTGTAGTCTGAATTCTGAGATTCAATTTTACGTACACCATAAATAAACTACGAATATTTTTATAATAAACCAAATATTAGGTATTAATCATTTATTCTTGGTTTAGTTCTAGTGTTACGATAAAGTTAACACGTGATATTCACAATAAAGTTTTGGGATGTGAATTACATTTATATATTAATTATATTACGCAGGATGATAGATAGACAACAGTACAATGGATCTAAAAATTTATAAATATATAATAACAGTATAATGAAATGTATTTTCGAATATATTGCATACATACTGTTTATACTATCTGTACATACTTTTTAAACATATTTTCAATCTAAATAAAAGCATATTATACGGTTCATTAATCTAATCGCTTTTACGATCGATCCCTGGGAAAGTGGCGAAATTTTTATTCTAATTTAAATAGTTTCTTCGTAGATTTATGAGTAAAATATATTGAATTGTTTTTGTAACGAACGTCACTTATAATGTTCTTCCTTAGCTCTCAGCCAACTCTGCGGGTCGCACGCCGTATCCTGATCTCCTCTCGAACCCCAAATGTGGTAATTTACATTACTTTGATTAACCATGATGATCGTGTTTCAACTTTCTTCAGTCAAATTTATGTTTGATTTACTTTGTTTCGTTCTAGTTTGCTTTTTTTTTTAAATAAATTGTATTAAATGTAATTTGAATAAATTCAGCAAAATTATAAGTTTTGGCTTGAACTGATTCCTTCGCTATGCATAGTGAGTGCAGTGAGTGAGTTTGAGTGTGTGGCGTCAGGCAGTCGTCCAAGTCCAAGTGCAACTGCAACTGCGAAAATAATTGTTGACACCTACATAAAATGTATTCAGCACTTGTGTTTATACAACGTTTGCTAAAAGATACAAAATGTGACACAAAAATGAAATAAAACAAAAAATAAAAAAAAAATAATAAAAAAAGAGTCAACGAAAAGAATAAAATGTTCTACCAATTAGCCGATTTATTTTTGTTGCTGTTTATTTTGCGAAATAAACAAGTTTGTGTTTCCATCAGAATTTACATACAGTTTTTATTTTGGATTCGGTTGATTTCAAACATATATATATAAAGCTACAATACATATCGACATGGTATTCTTAATGGCACATTCTTCACATTTATGCAAATTGACCAAGATCCAAATCCAATTCCCAAATAAGTAAAGAACAATAAAACAAATAAACACTAAACACAAATAATAAAAGCCACGCGATCCGCTGCGCAGTTACAGAAGAAGAAACCTCAGCTCAAAAACGTTGAACGCTCAACATCAGCAGATTATGTCACTCCACTTCATACCGACCATACCGACCATACCGATCAGACCAAGCAAACCAACCAGACCGAGCAGACCATATAACCGACCATATAACACTGCATACGCAACGGACCCCACCAATCCGATGTCTTCATGGTCACGGCCAACTTTCAAAAAAAGGTACTGGCTCTAACAGCTCTAAGTGTTTCTACAGTTCGCAATAATTGCTTTATTCGCAACGTATTCGTCAGCTGTTCTGCTGCCCGGGAGAACGATAGTTGCTCTAATAGATACATCTGGAGAGAGAGAAGATAGAAGGAGGAACAGAAATAGAGAGATCTTAAAGCCATTAGTTAAGCTCTATCCATCGTTTGGCCAAGTTCAATGTACGACCATCAACGACGCGCTTGAGATAAACCAACAACACCAACACTATCGTAAATTCTCACACTGACAGTAATACCACTCCCCCCACTCCCTACTCCTACTGAATGCTTTCAAATGGTAATAGAGAAATTTTGCATTAGAAGTTCCGAAAGCCAAAGCCAATGCCAGATCTAAAGCCGGCTCTCGGCGTGCTCTGCCTTTTCGATGTTGTTGTATTTGGGTTGTTTGCTAGTTTGTTTTTTGGCCTAAGTTGCTCAATAGCAAAGAGTAAAGTCAGAAAGGCAATAGAGAAGAAAAGTGAAAGAACGGTTGAGTGGCTAGTAGAATTCTTTTGTATATGTTATGTATGTACATGCGCCCCTTCTAACAGTTGATCTTCGTGTATGAATACAGAATGAGTTTGCAATAATAAATTAATTTTCGGACTCTTCTAACAAAAGCGAATAATCAGCATGGATGCCTATGAATATAAATTAAGTTCCAATTCAAAGGGACACAAAAAAAAAAAATTAAAATAATAGATCAAATAAATAGAATAGATAGAATAGGTATAATAGATAGAATAGATAGAATTGATAGAATAGATAGAATAGATAAAATAGGTATAGATAGAATAGATAGAATGGATAGAATAGAGAGAATAGATAGAATAGATAGAATTGATGTAATAGATAGAATAGATAGAATACATAGAATACATAGAATAGATAGAATAGGTAGAATAGATAGAATAGATAGAATAGATAGAATAGATAGAATAGTTAGAATAGATAGAATATATAGAATATGTATAGATAGAATAGATAGAATGGATAGAATAGATAGAATAGATAGAATAGGTAGAATAGATAGGATAGAATAGATAGAATAGATAGAATAGTTAGAATAGATAGAATAGGTAGAATAGATAGAATAGATAGAATGGATAGAATAGATAGAATATTATAGAATGGATAGAACAGATAGAATGGATAGAATAGATAGAATAGATAGAATGGATAGAATAGATAGAATGCATAGAATAGATAGAATTGATAGGATGGATAGAAAAGATAGAATAGATAGAATATATAAAATAAATGGAATAAATGGAAAAGAAATGGAAAAGATGAATAGAATATAATCGAGTTTTAAATGATCAGTGAAGCATTTTTGAAAAGTTTTAGTATCATCATGATTGGTTGAAGAAATTGACTCAAACAACTATTTCGACATATCAACTGCATTTTTAAAATGATATCGTTGAACTCTGGCAATTTTTCCAATGGGATAACGATGGATGAATGAATAAGGTGTATGTGCCTCATATTTCACTCTGGCAACTCAGATCAGAGCTCACAGCAATCATGACGATTTATAAAAAAATGTATCATCGCCTCGGTCAATGTACGTTAAAAACCCTAAAAACGAACAAAACATACATATATGAAAATTGCAAAAATGTATAAAAGAAGCGAAAATGATAAAAGGAACAACGACTGACATTCAGTTTGAAAAAATGTTTTTAAAAATATACAATCATTTGTTTGTGTTTATAACAAATCAGAACACCAATAACGAAAGGCGGGTGTCAATTACGCAATGTATGTGTGTGTATGAGTGTAATTTGATGTGATGTGATTGTTGCGTTTATTTGTGAGGGTATTCAAAGCTTATGAAGTTGAATATTTGATGATGATAATGAACTTGAGTCGAACGTATAAAACATAACAAAAAGAAACTCATAATATTGGCATTATTATTATTGATAACAAAACAAACAAAAGGGTTTATAAAATATTTTAAAAAGTATATCGGTAATATATTTGGAACCTTTGCAAATTGTCCTCAAATATAATATAATTCTTTGTTGTAATAAAATTTCATGAATCTGGATACATTTTTAACTTCTTCTGCCTTAAATTAACCTTGGGTTTTCTAAGTACTCTATTATGCCACTAAGTTTCAAAATTCATCCTGCGTTTTTTTAAATTTATAAATACATTTAAAAAAAATATCTCAAAAAATAGTAACTTCGAAAATAAGAGAAGCAGCTGTGCAAAAAGGCTAGATGAAAGTTACACTCTAATGATAATATTAATCGAATAAATGTATATATTAATAAATATTATATATAGAGTTTTGTGATTTATACATGTAGAATACATACATTTTCAGATTTCATTTTTGCCTGTGTACATTTAATTATAAATTTGTTTATAATGACTAACAGTTATTAATAAAAAGCATTTCAGCTCGATACGAAAAAGTCAATGCAAGATTCCAGAAAAGATTTCAAAATATTATATGTATATATATACCAATTACCATGTACATTTATATTTATATGAACATTTATATTATAGACCTTTGAATGTAACTCCACTCGCAACAATTGCGCCAATGTTGATTAAATTTTCTCCTTTTAAAGAATAACTCATATTTAATTACCAATTGAAATATTGAACTGTTGTTCATTATTTATTGAATTGCTTTGGATTATTTTAATGCACTTTTCACAGTCTATTTAATTCCTCTTTCAAGTTAAACTTACCTTCTGGAATGAGTATTTTCTTTAGATCCAAGAAGAAGTTTGTAATTGTTGCTTACTGAAGATTGATTGATGATCTTGACCAAGTCCATTTGGACATATTCTTAATCTATATGTAACAATTGCAATTACATCATGATGTAAATACTAAATAATGCACAATAATCACTCTTAAGAGTATTTATATTTATAATTTATATATATTCTCATATGTAAAACAATTTATTAATTTATTATTTTTATTGAATATTGCAACTGATCATTTCTGTTGTATTTCTAGAATACTTTCAAAATATTTCAGCTATATTGCACATTTGTTTACAATTATTTTGAATGATTAAAGCTATTCAATAATATTTTTTTTTGCACTTCTTCTTCTACGATCCGCGGTCTAATCAGAATCAGCTGCTCCTATTATAATTGCAGTTGTCGTTGTTGTTGATGTTGTTATTGTTGTTGTTGATGATGTTGTTATTATTATTGCAGTTGTTGTTGTTGATAATGTTGTTATTATTATTGCACTTGTTGTAGTTATTGTTGTACATGCTATTTGCCATGTTCATGAAAAGAATTGAATATTTATTATGCTTTGGCGATTAGTCACATCCAGACATTGCACTTTTCCACTCGTTTTTGGATAGATTATTTTCGATTCTCGCGTATTATCGTATCGTATTATTTTTGAATTCTTCTATTTTCCGTATCTGTTCAATGGAAATGGCAATGCCAACGATACCGAAACCGGAGGAACTAATTCGGTAAAGAATTAGGAACACCACAACCTTCTACGATCGCAGTGTCCGCTGCGATGACAACTGCGACGCTTAGTCAAAGACTGACTGAATATGAATGGGCATAAAAAAATGTGTTGAGCCCGCAATGCACGACGAGCACGAGCAGAGCGATCACGACGCGTACGATGATCGGCGGTCGTTTGCTGTCGGCAAAACGCGATCGCGCGAGCAAACTCTTCAACTGATTTAATAAGCAAACACAACAACAACAACAACAACAACAACAAAAACAGAGAGAAGAAGGAAAACAACAATAGTAACAGATGCAACAAGTGTGGCTCTGGCTCGTACGAATTCAGTGGATCGGGTCGATCGGGCAATCAGACGAACGATCGACCAGCTGTTCGAATCCGTTTTGTGAGTAAGGTAAGGTTCTGCTCAACATGTATGGGCCTCTATATGTACACGTATATCTTATGCATATATGTATATTTATTTGTACACATATGTATATATAATGTGAGTGTGTGTGTGTGGGATCCGATCTCACGGCAGGCGATCCCGCTTCATGTGATACCATTGCGGCCTACAGCCATTACTGGGCGACTCCGACTCCGACTTCGACTCCGACTCGGACTCGGACTCAGACTCGGACTCCGAACTGACGCTCTCGCTCAGTTATATTCTCGCTCTCGCGCTCTCTTCATGGTTCTCTTTGTAAAAGTGTTGTTCTTAGCTCTTCGATCTCTGCTCTCCACTCTCCGCTCTGTTGTTCTGTGCTCTCTGTTGCTGATAAGACGATAACAACAATTGGGTGCGTTCAAATTGTTTTTTTTTTTTTTTTTTTTTTATTATTTTTTGCATATAAAAACTCAATGAAAGTTTGTTAAGAGACAATGTGCGCCAAGGCGATTTGTTGTTGGTTTCCATTGTTGCTGCTATCACTGTGGTTGTAGTTGGTGTTGTTGTTGTTGTTGTTGTTGCTGGTGACTTATTGCAACATACAACAACGACAACAACAACAAGAACGCAGCTATACTATCTCAATACGTGGCCGTGTAAGCCGACCGAGTGCTCTCTCATTTGTTCTCTGCCTTCCTCTCTGTTTCTCACTCTCTCTTTCTCTCTGCCTGCCGCAGCGTGAGGTAGGTTGGACCAAGATTACTACAGATACAAGTACAACTATAGGAGCAACAACTAGAACCACTGCATAACTGGTTCGTCTAGGCAACAGAAAAATCAGCTGGGCCTCCGTTTGACCGACCTGCTACAACAATGTTGCATCTTTTTGAGATGAGTTGAGATGAGATGGGATGAGATGAGATGAGATGAGATGAGATGAGCTGACATGGGGTGAGATGAGAAGAAAAGAGATGAAGATCAGATGCGAAGAGAAGAGAATTGAGAAGCAAGCAGTATCTAAAGGAGTAGGAGTCGGAGTAGTAGGGGCAGGTTTTCGCATCGAGAATGAAAACATATAGGGGCTGTTGGCAGAGCCAGATCGGGCAAGGGAAGAGCAAAGGAGTGAGTGGGAGCGGGAGCGGGTGGGTGGGGAGCGCAAGCGCTAATTGCCTTGATTGAGTTTTAAATTAATGCGAATTTCAGTTGGAAATTGTGTGAGTGTATTTATCTGTGTGTGTGTGTGTGTGTTGTATGGTTGTATGTGTGTGTTGTTGTTTTAACTCAAGCACGGATCGGATGGCGCGGCGGTCAATGTGTGAGTACTTGTGATAGTATCCACACTCGTGAGTGTGCATATATCGTATTTGTGAATGTATTCGAATTAAGTAAATAGTTTAATAGAGCAGATCAAGAAACTAGAGTTAGGGGTGGTGGCATATATGGAGTACTCGAAGGAAACTCAATTGTGAATGCGAATGTTGCAACAAGTTCAGAAAGTAGATAATTATCTATGGAAAATGGGTTAATTGGAAATTAAACCTTTTTTTTTACCATATTTATTATTTAATTCTCATTGGTATTTGTGAACAAAGTAGAGTAATTATAATTTTCAACAAATTCAAAGGTTGTCAACTTACGCACGGGACGCAGGTTAGATAATATTTTGAAATTATAATATATTGTTTCGAAATATGATATACCATATATGGTACTTATAAGCTATTCCTAAATAACTTTTTTTATCATGTGAATTTCTGAAATGTTTCGAAATTGAAATACTCTCTAGACAGGCACAGTGTGGGCTTTCTGATCTATCCTTTGCTGCACTCACTTGTGGCACTATAAATGGTTTTCCAATTTCCATTTTCCATTTTCCGATTTCTGATTAGAATCGCTCATTGATTTCTAAGTAGCTCACACGCTTGTTATTGTTTTTATTGTTTGTTGGATGTTATTTGTTGTTTGTTGTTTGTTGTTGTTTTGGCCACATCTGGAAATGTATCCTGTCGATCATCGACGATTGGCTGCAACAATAACAAGCGACACTAAAACAACAACATCAAGTCTATGATTATGTCTGTTCACTCACTAAGAAACTCACTGACAGAATGGATCAATGAATGAATGAATGGCTGAATGAATGTGTGAGTGTTTGACTGTTTGAGTGCTTGAGTGTTTGAGTAAATGCCAGCGCATGGGCATCACATTATTAATTAACTTCGACTGCGGCCCGGACACTGTTGTTATTGTTTCGGTTCTTGTAAATCCCACAATTATGCCATACCATGCCAGACAGCCTGACTGCCCGACAGGCGGACTACCAGACTGCCTACCTCTGCCTGTTGTGTTGTGTTGCAGGTTTCGTTTCGTTGTGTGGTATTTCAATGTGTCTTGTGTTGTTTTAGATTTTGTTGCGTCTCGAACTCAATCTCAATCTCAATCTTAGTTCAATCAAAGGCAGCGCTCTTAATACTTCTTTTCAATTAGCTGTGGATCATCATGATGATGGTAATTATGTTGATCATGATGATGATGATGATATAGGCGGATACAACAACTATAAACACTAACAACAGCGACGAGAACAATTTTCCAACGAACAGGTTTTTCACGCCCTGCAAAGGATCGTATCAATGATGTTCTCTAGTATATACTTGTTTTGTTGAGATTTTTGTTTTCTTTATAGATCTCATTTGAATTTTCATTTTACAGCAATTCTTGGATTATATAGTTTCTGTTACATATTATACATTTTCCTTGTGGGCTTTTTTGTTTTTTCCATCTTTTATTTCCCTTTCTATCGAAGTTTCTAAATCAGTACAGATCTATGTAAATAAGTCCAATCAGACTAAAACTTATCTTCAGAAGAAGTCCCATCTCGGTAGTTGGGGAAGCTGTCTTCTGTCTTCTTCTCCTTTTGTGCTCAGTCTCAGCAGATAGAGCTGAGTATCAGCCAGTCAGAGTCTCAGTCCCAGTTTCAGTTTCTGTTTCTGTTTCATAGTGAGTCTCTGTCTCAGCGATCGCAGAGTTCCCTTAATACTTAATGAGCATTAACAAGCTACACTTAAATGCAATAACAACAACAATTGATAACAAGCAAAAATGCTCCAGTTGGAGCGAGGCGAGAATGAAGCCAATGAGTTGCACTACGACGCTACGATGTTTCGATATGATGATCAGGAGCTGACCTTCTTTGCAATTCAAAGTATGGTTCAATTGAGCGTATATAGCATAATATGATAGGTAAAGATTTGACAGAGTTCCTTAAAAATTAATTTTAATTTAAAGGAAAACTTTATGCATCTATTATTTATATGATTTTTCAAATTAATGATAATATGTTTAAGTGAAAGTATAATTTTAGAATTGCAAAGATCTATCAAATATATCGATCCACTATTGTATATAATATATCGGTTGATTCATCTAATGTGCATACTATATCTTTGAATAGCTAATCACTCTCTAATCAGCTTTACGATCATTATTCGGAGAATGATGGGTAGCATTCATAGTCAATGACTATCGCGCAAATATGTAATTGTAATCGTAATAGTAATCATCATTGTCATCGTCATCGTCATCGTCATCGTAATCGTAATCGTGTTAATGCGAGATTCTCGCTTGATTAATACGATCTGCAAATTCATTTCGCCTTGTTGCTTATATTAGTCTCAACTCTGCTTTACTAGTCGGAGCTATAGAAAAGCGAAACGACAGACAGAGAGATTGAGAGAGTGAGAAAGAGAGAGAGAGAAAGAGAGAGAGAGAGAGAGAGAGAGAGAGAGAGAAAAAGAGAGAGAAAGAGAGAAGGAGGGAGAAAGGGAGAGAGAATGAGATACAGTGCGTGAGTGAGTCTTCCGAATACTTGATTGTTTTTGTTCCATTTCTAAGCGGTGCAACGATGCTGCGGTCCAGTACAACACAAGAGTGACCCAATGATCTAAAAAGGGCGAGCGGGCAGAGCGGCTTCAAGAAGGAGTAGATAGGGGAAAAAAGAAGCGAAATCAATCACGCGCGTACAGCAGTAAAATCGAAACATAATCTACTATTAAAAGAGCCCTACATTACACGTACACACACACTCACATGCATACGCACCGCACAGATACATATAGATCTGACTGGCCATTCATTGCAGCACCCAATCGCTTTCTTTGCTCCTCTCCTCGGCTCTCCGCTTCGGCGTTTCTTCGTCTCTGCGCCTCTACGTTTTTACGGTGCTGCGTTGCTGTGTTTCTGCGTTTCTCGGTTCTGCGTTTCTCGGTTCTCGGTTCTCAGTTCTCAGTTCTCGTTTCTTCTTCATTTTTATACGATAATCGTCGTTGCTTGGTGCTTGTCCTTGAACTTGACCTAGCTGTGATGTCGAGTGGCCCTTTTTTATTATTATTATTATACAAGTGTATAGCATATAGTACATGTGTGTACGGTTGTACTATAATTAATAAATTGTAGTCTGTATACGGCTATCTCTCTCGCACGATCGCTCGCTCCCATTCGGTTCTTTGCAATTGTAGCTACTTGTGCGTGCGTTGTTTCTGTTTCTTTTATTTCTCTCTCTCTCATTCTCTCTCTCTCTCTCTCTATCTATCTGCGTTTCGCTTTTACAGTTTGTAATTTAATTTAATCTTCAGTCTTTTATTTCGATTTATTTGTTTTGCTGTTCTTTTGCGTATTAAACAAATTTGCTGACACTCAACGTGTTGATCTTTTGCACTCTGTCTTTGATAAGATTTATCAATTTCATTCTGATATTTGGGCCTAATAACAGCATCTGCTCCAATGCTCTTTATATACCATATCAGGATGTGGCTGCCCTTCTTATCAACTAAGATTTTCAATTATAATTACATTAACTTAACTTAATAGAAACATTTTGAAACCTTCACTCTAAGTGTACAATTTTATGTACCATATGTTAATTGTATTCTATCTCTAAATATGTATATATGGTATGTATTATCAAGTATACATTATAATCTACTCACATAGTAGTACACATAAACTATTGTTATTATTTCTTTAAAAATGCATTATGGAAATATGTTCGTTTGTAATTTGTCAGATATGTATTGTAAATTAAGCATACGCACTATTGTACCATCCTCAATTCCGTATTGCAAACAAAAAATAAAAAAATTATAGGGAACAAACCGATATCACGTTATGGACGCGTGCGGGTCTGGGCCGCTATATTACGAAATTTGCATGCGATTCATATAAGCCCACAGAAGTTGAAAATACGTACGGCAAGTGCAAAAAACTGCATAGTCTAAACCAGAATAACCTAGAAAATAAGCTATGAACTGAAATTATAGACATGCAGACCTGTAAAGTCTGGTCAATGAGCTGCACTCAAAGTTGCCGGTGGATTGGCAACGGGTTGGAGAGTCGCGGTGTTGGGTAATACGAGTAGCGCCAGAGCTATGACAACAAAATGTTCGATAAAACGAACTATAATGAAATATTTGACTTATGCAATACGATATCAACAAAACTGAATCCCATTCGTAATTCTGTCGATGTTTGAGAAAGTCTGGGAAAGTCACCTTAGCGTTAAATATGTCAAACCATATCATAGTGAATTTTGATGTGTGATCAAATTTATGGGAGTTGTAACGATTACAGAAAAGATAATGGATAAATAGGAGTATGGGAGTGCATATAGTATATATATTACAGTATCGACTTAAACAGTAACGAAATATCATAATATTGTTGCACTGAAGTACAGTAGTATCGTAAGTAATATAAAATAACAGTATCATCAAAGTGTAGTAGCATCAACGTATTGCACTATTAAAATATCGAAGTACAGTAGTCTCAGAGTATAGTAGTGCTTAAGTATCTCAGCATCCAATGTAGTAGTGTGGAAGTCTCAAAGAATCGGAGAATATTACTATGGAAATATGAAAGTTTTAAAAGTGGAGCAGTATCGAATTAAAAATTATCGAAGTATAGCAGTACGGATATTTAGTCGTGTCAAGGCAAAGTAATATCAAATAATACATGATACATGGCTACCAGAGTATAGAGGTAAATTACTATGGAAGTAATAAAGTATCAAAGAATCAAACTATTGCACTAGCAAAATATAATGTCGTAAGATCGAAACATATTACTTCGTAATTACAGTAGTATTGATGCAAAGTAGTATCAAAGAAAATGTTTTGTATGGAAGTATGGAAGTATAGTAGTATCGAATAGTAGTTTTATTGAATATTAGTCGTATCGATTCGCTGAAGTATTGAAGAATAGTTTGGAAGTATCAAAGTATCAAATTATTGAATTATTGTAGTACCGAAGTGTATTATTATCGAAGAACCAATATATAGTTCATAGTATCGAAGTAGAGTAGTATCGAAACATCAAAGTATCTAAGTGTAGTAGTATCAAAGTATGCGATTATCAAAGAATGGAAGCATAGTAATATCGAAGTACAGCGGTGTAAAATTTTTTTTTCTCAAATGACGACACAGTAACAATACAAGGGAAGACATGTAATAATTTCGACTGTGTCCCTAATTAATATCAAAGCTGATCAACTAAACATTTTAATTGCAGAATATGAATTCTTAAAATAAATATCCAACAGTAAGGACTGGCCCAACAGTAGGGACTCTGTGTTTAGTTTTTTGTGGAAGCAGAATAGTATTTTTGGAGCAGAATAGTATTTCCGGTGTGGTATGTATTTTCGGAGGAGTATAGTATTTTCGGTGCTGTATAGTTTTATCGATGATCGATTTCAATAATTAAAATCGATAATCGATATCATTAACCGATAATTGATATCGGTAATCGATATAAAAATAGGTGTGTAATGTAATTTTAGATATACATTTTAAAGCACAACGTTATGGCTTCAAAATTGAGCCTTGTACGCTGATTTGAAGCTTTCAGGTATCCTCCAGTGGGGGATTGGGAATAGCTATACAAAATTTGAATATAGTAGTAGGCGTATTAAGAAATTCAAGGCACAACGTTGTAGATCCAAAATGGCTCCTGGTAAGGCAATTTTTAGACTTGGTATCCAATTGTGGGGGAGTGGGGCCAGGTATCCAAAATCTGAAAATGACTGTAGATGTATAATGTGAATGTGCATATATGTGCTAAATCAGGGCTTTCTATAATTAAAATTGCACATTTTATTCATATTTTTACTTTTTGAGGATTGAAGACAGGTAGCCAAAATTTGGATTCATCTATGAGGGATTCAAAGATGCATATGCGTTTTAAAGCGAAACATTCTACCTTTAAAACTGTGCCTGTTATAGCGATTTTAAATTTAGGGCTCCCCAATTCTGGGAGAGTGGGCACGGGTATCCAAAATTTTATTATGACAATAAGTGTATAATGTAATTTAGCACATTTGTGCCAAAGCACAACGGTATATCTCCAAAAAAGTCCCGGTTATACCAATTTAAAGTTTTGGAATCCAATTGGGGGGAGTGGGGGATGGTATCCAAAATTTGAAAAAACAATTTGTGATTGTGAATATATGTGCCAAAACTCAACTTCCTATCTTTGAAATTGTGCCTGCTATTTGAATTTTTTGTTAAAACAGAAATCCCCAATTGCAGGGGAGTGGGGGTGGTATCCAAAATTTAAAACAAACTTGATCTGCTTAGGTCATACAGCAATGTTCGTGCCAAATATGAATACTGTAGCTCTTATAGTTTCGGAAATAGGTGTTCATACAGACAGACAGACGGACATGGCTCAATCGACTCGGCTTCTCATCCTGATCAAGAATATATATACTTTATGGGGTGT
>JBANCZ010001716.1:0-19649 GCA_037040025.1 Sphaerogastrella javana | reverse complement strand
GCCTGTTACACACAAATCGACTTTGCACAAAGTTAATAGACCCTTTTGTGTTTTTTAAACACAGGGTCTAAAAAGGCAAAGGGTTCAACAAACAAAACACACAAAAAGCGATAATATTTTTAGCACAAAGGTGAAACACAGACAAAAAAAAAAGGACAAAGTCAAACACCTGCAGATGCTAAAACAAAAGCACACAACAAATAAGCAAAAAGAAATGTATAGAAAATGGAAAATGGGAAATCCCTTTTTTGGATTTTGAAGGGGGAAGTCGGGTCAAAGTCGTGATAAGCGTGACTCTGGCTTTATACGTACGACATGCTGTCACAAAAAAAGGATGATCAAAAAAAGGGGTGCAGGTTGTTATTGTTGTTCTTGTTGCTGTTGACCTTCTCGTTGCTTTTTGGCCACATTTGTCTATTACACACGAATTAACATCAAGCCCAAAAATAAACAAGCTACAAGCGTTGCTATTTGACAATATATCTGTCTGTCTGTTTGTCTTTCTATCTGTCTATCTGTCTGCAGCTTTATCTATTTGAATGCTATCTGCATTCTGTATGGTGTCTTTCATTTGCCATCACTCTCACTCACGCAGTGTCAACAGCTTTGTTTGCCTACGCTCATATCTTTGAAAAGCAAACCTACATATATATATTTTTCTTTATTTTTATGTGGTATTTTATGCGACTGCTGCACATATTTATTTGTCCAAAAAACCCTATGGCACTTTTATCAGCTGCACACACACACTCACACGCATTGCTAGAGAAATGCTTTCTCTTTTGCCTCTATGCACGCTTGTGAATGCAGTCAAGCGCATGGAACAGTCTGAAATTATTTGAAAATCTTTTTACTTTTTTCAAAAATTTGTTGTTGTTGTTTTATTTTGTGTATGTGTGTGGTAGAGCGTTTGTATTTTATGGTAAATCTATGACGGGCTTATCACTGCGGTGTGTGATAGTCCGTTGCGCAGTGCATTTATTATACCCTGTATGTGATGTAAAGCATTGGGTAGCTTTTAATTTTTGTGTGTGATGATGAAGTCTTCAAATATACATAGTATCTCCAAGGTGTTAAGCTATTTATTGATAGACTGAATCAATTATAGAGAGCATATATGGTTATGATATACTATATTGCAACAAACAGGTATATTTGTTGGTATTTTTCTAGAAAAATATTTCCACATTTACGAAAGTATAGTTTTGATATATATTTTCCAGACGATTACATTTTTGTATCTATATTTTTCTGACAAAATACATCCTACTGCAGTATCTCTTTGTTTAGTTCTCCATAACATCCAAAACAATGTTTTTGTTATGCCACTTTCTATTTACATTTATTGCTAGCAATTGTTTATATTATTTTTAACATAAATTCAGTTTTAGTATATTTGCTGATCATTTCTGATATTTATTTATTATGTGTGCCATATTTAAAGTATATTTTACAAAGTTATTCAAGGTATATATTTATGGGTGTTGTGCCATATTTATTTTTATTTTTGAAGAATATTTGCGCTGTTTCAGCTGTCAACCGTTGTTTGAGTTGTTGTTGTTTGAGTTGTTGTCATTTGGCCAGGGCTGTCAACTGGTTTTAATATATCTCTGAGAACGTAAAATAGCTAACGAACTGCATGACAATGTCAAATTTCGGACGGGGGGCTCACAAACGATAAATTTTCACAAAATTGACAACATCAAATTGATGGGCGCAACAATTCTATGGGTGTGTGTGTGTGTGTGTGTGTGTGCGTGGGATGGCCGAAAGGACAGGAAAAACATGGTAGGACTCTTCGGTAGATAACATTAAAAAGCGAACGAACCAAGTGAAAACAGATATATAGAGAGAGACTGGGGGAGCGAAAGGGAATAGCAGTGAGAGCGGCAGACTGACATCGCGTGTCAGTAAAGATTATGATAGCATATATATAGACACACTTACATATATATATATATACACTGTACACGAAACAGAATTGGACAACGCACAATTTGACTGACATGTCAACAGAACAAGAAAAAAACTGGTGTGTCTACTATATACATAAATAAAAATTAAAATTGTAAAAAAAAAGGGAGAAAGAAAAGCGTTGGAAACTGGGGAAAACAACGAAAACAGTAAAGTCGCATATGAATTTTTTATCAGCTTGCCCACAAACGACAAATACAACAAAAAGTAGAAAACCAACAACGAAAGCAACAACAATAGCATCAAATGAAACTTGGGTCAGCCACATGAATGGCAATTGACAACTGTGCATACCCTAGCAAAGAGTTGATTTCATTTATCGAACCCATTCGCAAATTTTGTATTGTATTATTATTTTTTTTTCGATTTTTTTTTTCATTATTCGCATTTATCATGGAGTCGACGTGACTTAGTAGATTTAATAATATTATACTACATTTTCTCTTGTCTTTAGAATCTTAAAATTTGTAATAAGCCAATGCAAGATTAATCTTTATTTCAAATTTTGATGGAGTCGACTAAACCTTCAAAATTCAATAATATAATAATCAGAATTTTGTTTATTGATTTATTTTTTTATGAAATTTTCCCTCAGTGTATTTATGGCTTTAAAATTATGTGATTAGTCAATGAAAGAAGCTTTTAGTTCGTATTTTCAATGGAGTCAACTAGACTTAGTGGATTTAATGCTCTAGCTGAGGAAGTTGATTGTGGTTTGTTGTAGTTGTTATTGTTGTTGTTGTTGTATTTATTTTACTATTGTTGTTGCTATTGTGTCTGCAAAACGCACAATGCATGCAAATCACAGTGGAGCAATTAATGTGTCCGACTTGTGTCTAGCCAGCCGGAATTGCTCTTTCGGCTAATTTGATATTTAAAGCCTTTTTGCTGGTTTTATAGATGTCGACAAAGTTTTGTCAATTTGGCTATAGAGTTGTGTTTATTACAGCATTGGGATGTGCTTCCAATTAAATGAAAGGGTTTAGTTAACATATAAATAAAGCAGAGATTGTGCTATAAATGGGTTCTTTAATCTTCATAACAATGATTCAAAGAATTTCTTTCAGTAGTGAAAATAACTACTGATCTACTCAGACTTTGCTATATTCTTTTGATTATAAAAAAAAATATATTCCTATAGACTTCCTTTTCGTGCAATACAGGTACCTATTCAAGAAAGAAACACGCGCAAATACTTATACATTTATTAAATACAATTTTGCATTTTAGCACTTTAACCTTAATAGGCAACTGTAATACCCTATCCACCTGCCATCGAGTGCTTGAGCTGCTTACAACGTGTCCAAACCAATTAACACATTGTCCAGCATTTTAATGCCCAGCGAGCTACCCTAAAAGAAGTCCTATAGAAAATTACCAAAATAAAAACACTTAAACTATTTTAGCCAAACCACTTACGATACGAGGTAACTAAAACTGAAACAGAAACTAAAACCAAAATCTTGCGTGCCTAACACTCGCAAAAGTCAGCACGATTTTCTTCAGTTTTTCCTCCTTCTGTTTTTTTTTTGTTGTTGTTGTTTTTAATGGCCAAGTGACTTTTACGTTAAGGACTGAGGGATGGGCTGTAACGGGGGGAGTAGAGATTAAATTTATGTTACCCATACACGCAGCGATGGCGGCACATTTCTCATTTAACTGCCTTTGCCATTTGCTAATTAATACCAAATTCCATTTATTTCAACGCTAAAACAACTAAATTTTCGCTCTAGCAAATCAATTTTGTTGTTGTTATTTATGTTGTTGTTGCTAACATTGTTCTTATTGTTGTAATTGTTGTTTTTGTTGCTTTTGTTACTGGTTTTTTGACTTTCGCTGCGAGATTTGTGCGCTTTTACGACTTTTGGCATGTCCAAACTTGGTTTGCCCATAGAACTCTATTCCTTTCTCTCTTTCTCTGTTTTTCTTCGTTCCTCTCTTTGTGTCTTTCTCTTTCTCTCCTTTTCTTTCCATTGCGTGTATTGTATTGAGGGTTGTTACTTGAAGCGCATTGGGGGTTTAAGGGGGCTTAAAAGTTGTAGGTACTGCTGTGTCAGCATCGTTTAGTTGCGATCGCACGCAAAAATATTTGTACGAAATGAAATTAATGGCGTTCGTTGATGTTTTATTAATTTATACAACATTCGGTGGTGCTGCTCTGTTGCCTAGAAAATAAAATATATTGCTCATACGACGCGTGGTTTTGCATTATTGAGTAATTAAATACTAATTAAAGCGTAACATGAGCCAATTTTCTTATTTCTGTTGATTTTTATTGGGCCAAACACACACTCTCTATACACTTCTCCTTCCCTCTTTTTCTTCTCTATAAAAGCTTACAGTATTTTGTTGTATGGGACGCGTTAATGAGCAGGTTCCTGTATGTTCAAGCAGTCGGAAAAAAGCGACTTTAAGATGATTAGCTTTATCTCTAAGCACTAATTGGATAGCTTAAGTTATTGCCTTCCCCATTGATGTGCGACTGCCCAACAAACTTATAGCAATGCTTAATTATATGACTAGTTAAAGCCTTACTTCAACTGCCTTATTAATCATGTGATTTAGCTGTCATTTCAACTCTATATAGAGCTGAAATCATTTGAGGCTTTAATTTTGCTGAATTTTACGCATTGCGTGAGTTAAAATTTTTTCATTGAATTTTATTTTCATTTACAATTTTTACGAGACATTGGAGATTACAGTCTCTGGCTAAATGCCAGGCCCAAATATCTGTTCACGGTGCCATGTCTGACTGACAATTCAAACTGTACAGTTTTTTCCTTTATAACCCAGTGTTTAAAAAACAATAATGGGTATATTTTTTTTGGACAAACCTATGTATTATCGATGATGATGACAATCCGAGTCGTTATAACCATATGCATATGATTGAACACATGGATTTCGAGAACTTAAGAAGCTACAGTATTTATATTTCACACGAACACTTCTTAAATCTTAAGGCAGATGAAACTCATTTCAATTTTTTGATATGGGTTTCCACTTGATATAATACCAAGTAACGAAATAAGGTATCTAGGTCGATTATAGAAAGTTCTGTAAAGTATTAAAAATAATATGTTGCCTCCAAAATACAGTACTATATTCAAAAATACTACTGGTCCTGCTCCGTCCCTACTATTTCGTAATTCTATATATCTTTTTTGGCAGAGATAAAAGCAAATAAATATAAATTATCACAGTGTGCAGCTAGGTACAGCTAGTTAGCAATTGGTTATATATATAGAAAAAAAATATACAAATTTCTCTGTGTTTTGCTATAAATTCTGTTATTATCTATGGAGTTAGGGCAGAGCAGCTGAGCTACCTTTGTGGCTGTTAAAAATTTCATTTCGCATATTTTCATGCAGGCATGTCACATTGTTGTAGACGTGTGTTTTCCGAACACACATACAATCAAATACACACACTCTCTCTTTCTCTTTTTCCCTCACTCTCTCATATCCATTTCTTCTATTTTTTGTGTTTGTGCATTTTGTTTGATCTTGGCCCAAGCAATAAATATTGGCATATGAAAACTGTATTGAAAAATGTTCAAGTGCCTCTATCCGAGCGATTGCTAATTTCTATTGTTTACCAAATACAAATGCAAAAAAAAGTATAGGGAAAATGAAGTTTTCTATATGCAAAATTGGCACAGTAGAGACAATTAACTTTGCATATATTGCCTGGTAAATTCTGCCAGTTTTCATTAAGATCTAAAATTGAAATTGAGCTCCTACATAATGGTAAACATGAGTAAAATTTCAATTTGTATTTCAGCTACAATTTAGACATTAAAATTGAACTGTCTTACACATGTTCAGAAGCAAATTAAAGCATGTCGAATTTTTGAAAAATATTTCCAAAAAATTGTCTACATACAAATAAATGTAGCAACAAATGTAACAACTTTAGCACTAATGATATGCAGTTTGTTGGCGATTGAAAAGTATAAACTTGAAAAACTCAGCTGAACAATTTTTTGCAAAATAAACGTTTTCCATTTTGTGCTCGTGAAAATGAAACTATGACAGATTAGCGCTTACAACTTTAGCACTGAAAGGAAATAGATTGTGTTTACAAAGAGAAAACTCTCTACACATCTAACGAAGGCGACAGTAGACAATCAGACCGTCGATTGCAGTAGTTTGTAGCGACTTGAACACGTCATCAAAGTTGCAGATAAAGGGACACGTATATATAGCACTAGGATTTCCGGAAATTGGGAAAGTGGTAAAAGAAAAAAATAAAGAAAATGCGACAGGCGGCAGCAACAAAATATAATAAGTTGAAAAAAACCTGGCACTGCGGTGTGTCTATAGCCCCCAACAAAGTGTAACGAAAAAACTTTGAGCTCACCAAAAAAAAATACGAACGTATTTAAAAAAAAAAAAAAAAAAAAGATGTGGCCATCCACAAAAGGAGCAAAAGGTTATCCTAGACCTCAACCCAAAAGTCCAGTCAAAGTTTTCGCTAATGAGAGTAAGAGTTTGCTCTTTCTTTTTCTCCTTTTTTTATAGTCTCTCAGACTGTGTAAAGTTTTAACCGCTCTACAGTTCTGTTTGCACTCGACTTAAGTTGTGCTTGATTTTCTAGTTCTTTTTTTATATTTACTTTATGCGTTTTTATGTTAATTTTTTGAATTTTGAGCGGACGCGGTTGGCATAAATAATTCATTGACATTGCTTAACTTTTAATTAAATCAAAAATGACTTTAATTGAATATGGCCAAAAAACAAAGGCCTGGAATAAGCTATTAAGCCGTAAAGTCTAATAAAATCAACAGTAAACACACTTAATGCCTTGATTACAAGCAACACAACAGAGTACAGCACACAGCGATAGCACAAGGAGTTTGGTTAGGTCCTTGCCCTGCCTCGTTTCCTGCCCATAGAATTGCTGCTGTGCCTGGCAGCCCATGTTGACCTCAAAATTTTTAAAGGCAGTTGAGCTGCTGGCAACTTGTTGTCAGTTTCAAGCTGGAAAAACTAATAGGGATGAACAGAGAAAGACGAGAGGTATTTAGTTTGATATAAACTTTAGTGAAAAAGTGGAAAAGCATGTACTCAGTCAACCGGTAGGAAACAAAACATATTTTCCTGCTAATGTGACATATTTAAATTATTCAAAAAATGTTCATATATAAAACTGGAAAACTTAAAAATTGAAAATTAATTTTTATGTGGAAAAAAACCTTTGATACAAAAAAAGCTATACTCTGATATACAAACAGCACTTAGTTCTTTATATTTCACAAATTGTACTTAAATCTAAACTCAAGTTTACATTTTGTATGTGGAACGAATCTTTAATATATACTGTAAAATATATTTTATTATATCAGCAGCACTTAAACACATTAAAAATAGTGCTTAAATCTCGTCTCATATATACATTTACATATATGTCTTTAATATTGACTTTACTTTATACGTTGCAATATTTTCATACAAAAAATATGTCCTGAAATTAAAGAGTTATGCTTAAACAGAGCATGATTTTGTTGTGTTTTTTTTTTTTTATTATTTTTCTTGTAAGATTTTCTACTAAGCACAGCTTGAGGCATATTGTGGCTGCTGCCGTTGCTGCTTCTTTCAATGTTTTCGTCTGTTTTGTTGTGGTTTGCTGCACGGAGCACGAAGTAAATTTATAGCAATGATGTGGCTGCCTGTCTTAAAGTAAAATATTGACAGTTGACTAGAAGTAAGTGTAGCATAAACTGCTACTGCTACTGCCACTGCCACAACCGAAAACTTTTCGCTGCGTATTTTTTTTTTTTTATTTTTTTTGGGGGCGCTCTGGCTGCTGCTTGTATAGAGAAGCAACAAGCGTTGTGGCTGAGCGCAACCAAGAAGTAATTGCTTTCTTGCTACTCATCCTGTGTGTGTGTGTGTCTGTGTTGCTACGTCCTTGGCATCATTCGTTCGTTGAGTTCGTTTTATGTGCTACACCTATGGAGGGGGAGGTAGAAGGTCGCTCATAGCGTCTTGAACAACATGACTATGCTGCTTCGTCCTTTTCCTTCTACTGAGATGTTGGAGCAGCCATTAGTAGCATGCCTATACTACAATGAAAATCGCAACGTTGGCTATATTTAATTTTTAGGCAAGGTTAAAAAAAATTACATCAATTTTTTTTTTTTAGTGCTTTATAAATATTTCAGCTTTGGCACACACACGTGGCGTATACGCAATATATTTTATTCATTGGTACGAAAAATCAATGGCAAATGCCAAACATTCATAGTGGCAATGCTGCCAAGTTGCAAAGTGGGTAAAGTGGGTTTTCATGTTGCCATGATTACCCTTAAGTCCACTAAACCACACAAAACTAAATTCAAAATAATTATTATTGTGCAAACACACTTGAAAGTCGTGCATGTGCATGCATTGTTGTTATTACTTCAATAATAATTAGCTCAAAGTCCTTGCATTAATACATTTTCCTGCTCTTCCTGGAGCATATACTTGAAGTCTTCCCTCTGCCTTCTCTTCTCTTAGGTTAGTTGCACTGTGTGTGTTTGTAGTTCTTGAATTAATCATCATTTTGCCTAAGCTGACATTATTTATTAAATTGTCAGCTGATAATTTATGTATATATATATATACATATCATGCTTTCGGCTGTTTGTGTTTGTGACGACAAAATTTGCAATAAACGCTTCAATTGCTCCAACTCTCGAGACGACAACGAAGACAACGACGACGGAGAAAGACAAATAGTATATTAATTGAAGCTTACATTATGTGCACATTTTAAGTTAAACCTATAAATATATTAGGTGCAAATGGCAGCTAGGCTTCGAGCGATTTGTCCTAGCAGCTTAGCAGACATAAATTTATTTTTTGGATATTTTATTTTGTTATCTGAAATTCGAATTAAATTCAATATATTATTAAAAGCGGCCTAAAGGCTTTAATCTTGTTGAGACTTTAATCTACACTACTTTAATCATACATTGATCACAGCTCTTAGGCATGTTTTTGATTGATATATAAGATGCATTTTTGGCTAGATTTATAGCCAAAAGCTTCTTTAATTGGAAATAAAAGCATGCTATTCAGCATGCGCTGAATTTGTATAAGCATATTCAGATATTTCTTTGTATTAAATCATTAATATAATCTCTCCGCTTTCATTTTTAATAATATTAAATTTAATAGTTTTATTTCTAGCCAAACTTAAAGCTGCAATCAAAGCGTTTCCTTTTTTTTTATTTGTGTCGCACTCTTTTGCTGGCAAATCTCATTATTTTTTTTGTATGGCGCTAGCATAAAACTACCCCCACCTCCGCAGACAATTCAACAACTAACTCCTAGCAAAAACCCATTCAATATAGTCGCTTTTCTAGCTGCTCTGGTTTGTTAGAAAGCGTCGTCGTCGTCGTCGTCGTTGTTGCCGCTTATCAAGTTTTCCACATAGATTTCTTTTTCGCACTTGCATACGTTTGCTCTTCGTATATGTATGTGTGTGTGTGTGTGTGTGTGTGTGTTGGTGTGTATGTGTGTGTGTCTGGTTGTCTGTTTATAGTATATAGTCTGAAAATTCGCGCAGTTTCTCGCAGTATTTCTCATTTCTCTTGCCATTTGCTTTATTTATTTTGCAAAAGGATTTATGTTTTTTGGGTTATAGCGTTTGTCTTTGATGCTGCACTATGCGCGTTGTTGCTTTTTCTCTCTCCCACTCTTTATCACTGCTGCCAGTTCTCTATTTAACTCTTTCACTTAAGACTCCATTTCTCTAGCCGTTTTTTTTTTAACCATTTCATACATAGCTCTGCTATTTTTTAAAGCCTTTTCAAATTCTATTATGCGACAGCATTTTCTGTCTAATGAAAAAAAAAATTTGCGAAAAATTGAAAAGAATACGACGCCGTCTGCTGTTTGCATAAAGACAACAGTTTTTCCAGCTTTTCCTTTAATTTAATTAGTTGTTGTACTATTTTTTGTATGTTTGTACGACTGTAAATTGTCTAATTAAGTTTTACAGACTTGGCATAGTTTCAACAATTAATTAAAAATTTAAGCAACATAATACATACAAAATTATGTTAGTAAACTGTGACATTTAAGATGTGGAAAAACTACAAAAAATAAGTAGAAATTCATTAAAATTATATCAACTGTTGAATTGAAAATTGATCTATTTAATACAATCATAAGAAATGCATTTTTCATTCATTAAAAATGTAAGCTACAGAAAACACAAATTTATTCAAAATATATAAATAAATGGTCTAAATATTTTGTTATGTAAGCTGCAAAATTAACTTTTTATCAATTTTGAAAAGAAAATTATCTATATCAATTGATATTGAATCTACACAAAATTTGCACATGGAAAACTCACAAAATTTCCTTATTATGAATTGAGCTGCAAATTAAAAGCTCATTTAGTTAAGTAAATGTAATTGATAGTTGCAATAACTAGCAATCAGTTAAACGTGAAGCCAAAGCGCTTTTCTATTGCCAAAATGTAGCATGCTTTTTGTGGCAAACTGTTGTGTGTGGCATGCTGCAAATAGCAGTTGCAACTTGACCGCAAACACAATTCTGCTCTCTCGCACTCTGTGTGGCGTCTTACGAGCTTTTTGTATACAATTCGAGCAGAAGATGGAGTAGAAAGGGGTGTAAAAAGAGAGTGAGAAAGGGGAGGGTATACCTGCCACTAACAATATTTTCAATAGCCATAGCAGTTCACTAGCACTGCCACAATTTGTTGCAAGCAGCTCAACTAGAATGTTTGTTTAGTATCTTTTACACTCTTGCTTTGCAGTGGTTGTTGTTGTTGTTTTTGTGGTTGTTGTTGTTGGTTTTCTTTCATTGAAACGGAATGAAGGGTGCTCGGACTTCTAGAACTGTTGTCTAGGCTGCTTTGCATCCAGCTTGGCGTTGCACAAACATACATGCATGCCACATACACTCACAGAGACACAATCACACACAGACTCACACACGCACTCACATTCGCACTCACACTCACATACAGATCTTTTGTAAGTAATGGTGTTGGTGGGGGGCATCAGGATGTTTGGTTTGCTGTTTGTTGTATGACATATAAAAGTCAACTTGAATGCGCTGTGTAAATTTAGCCAAGGCAGCCTTACATAGAGCCCTAAAAGAGAGTGAGTGTGTGTGTGTGTGTGTGTGTGTGAATATATTTGATACACTGTTGCAACTTTAAGTAGTTGTATATGTATGTGTGTGTTCGTGCCAAGGAAATGGTTGCATTTGAAAGGAATTTGCCTTTACAAGATTTTACTCTTTGCAATTTACACGCGCCGCGCACTTTTCCTACACATATATACCATATATATATATTTTTATATATATACATATATATCTATATATATATATATGTATCTACACCCACTCATACACAACAGTGCCATCTGTATGTATGCGTATATATTTAGAATTATATGTACATGGCATTGTATGCATTCGGCTCTTGTAAATGCACTGCTTTCTTATTACATGGCATTATATGGCATGAGAGTCGAGAAATACCTACTACTACTAATACTACTACTACTACTACTCCTACTACTACTATAGTATATATACACAGAGTATTTGTTGCTGACTTTGCTGTTCCTTCTCTTACTGTATAGCAGGATGTTATTTTGCTTCATGATGCTGGTTCTACCTTTCTCTCTACATTCTTCTCTTTGATTTGATGCATGCAGGAAGTCGTCATTACAAGCTAAATAATACTTAAAAAGAAAAAATCTTAAGAAAAAAATCTTTTTTAAAAAAAAACCGGATTTATTGTGTGTGCACAGGCTTCTATTTTCGCGTTTAATTAGGCGTGTGTTTAATTAGTATAATGGGTTATGCAAGATGTTTGATTAAAGATGGAATTATACATAACACAAATTGCTTGAGTTTTGATTTCAAACTGTACAGTTTTGACAGCAGTTCAAACTGTGAATAGATAAATTTTAATTTCAATCATTAAATTCAATTTGAAAACATCTTAGAAGGGAACAATTTTTTTTTTTTTAAATATTTACCTTAGTTACAGTGTTTAAATGTGTGCTTGCAATGACTCTCAAACTGTAGACATCAGCAACAGATATGATTTAAAAGTCTCGCTTAGAATGCTGACCATAAAACTGAGTCCCATACAGAAAGGGAGAGAGTGGGCGTGGCAGTAGAGCCTCGAGAAGCTGCACCCTATGCCCACACAGTGTCCACTTTCTGCTGATGTCTGTCTGCCTGTCCGTCTGTCCTTGTATGTGAATCTACACTCGACTGTTGCTGCTGCTGCTGCTGTTGTTGAGCGCTGCTTTGTATGGGGCTCAAGTGTTTGCATTTTACAACCACACACTTAAAGCTATACATGCATGTGTGTTTAGAGAGAGGGAGAGAGAGAGAAATAGAGAGAGATAGACAGTGTGTGTGTGTATGTGTGTGTCTTGGCATTTTGTATTTTGTATGTAGCACTCGGTTCTGCTAGCAGCAGCTTAAGTGAAATGTAGCTGACCTAAGCTACAAAATAAACACAAATGCAGTGCTCATACATATACTAACACACATACACATACACACACATACGCACACACTGATATACACATAAAATATACACAATTGTAAGCGACACTGAGAAAGAGTTGAGAGCAATAGAGAGAGAGAGAGAGAGAGAGAGACGGAGAGGGTGAAGTCAGCTTCAGAGTCGTGGTAGGTCGAGCGATTTAAAGTACAATGATAAACGCAAATGTCAGAGCACACGAAACAATAAAAAGAAATGGAGAGAGAGAGTGAAAGAGAAAGCAATAGAGAAAAGAGAAAGCAATAGAGAAAGGAGGAAGAGAAAGAGATTGTAGAATGTTGAAATGGAGAAAGGGAATATCAAAGACAATAAATGACAAAAAATATGGAGATATAGGGAGACAGCAATAGAGAGAGTATATTAAGTCAATCGTTTTTCTTAGTGCATGAGTGTATTTATATCTGTTGTATGTGTGTGTATGCGTGTGTGTGTGTGTGTGTGAGAGCGTGTGTATGAATTCAAGGTCGCATCACAAATCATCTAAACTAAAACAAATATTAAACAACAAAAAATCTATCATTAATAGCGCATTGTTTTGTACTAATCCAATCTTTTTGCCCCTCCCCCATCTCTCTATCTATCCTTCAGGCAAAAGTAAGCAATTAAATAAATGAAAAAAAATTTCTAAGCGTGTGTAAGTAACAAGAGGAAAAGCCTAAAGCAAAATCAAATAAGGATCAAATCTCTCATTGAAGCAAGGATATACACTCTGCAAAACGATAAACTATAAATATTAATATTCAAAAATATTTATAATAATATAATATATATATATATATCTATATTCAATAACTATATATATTGAAAAGTTGAGTAAATGCAGCCAAAGGCAATTGAAAAACGAAATTGAAGAGCTGCAAAGACAATCAACAAAAAGAAAGCACTCGAACAACAATTGTAGAAAAGAGCAAGCGAGAGAAAGTGCGAGGAGTGAAAGAGAGATACAGCCGGAGAGACAGAGAGAGAGAACGAAAGAGCGTGACAGAGACAGTGTGCGTGTGTGTGTGTGTGTGTGCGTGAGCGTGTGTGTGTGTGTGCGAGAGAGCAAACGATAGAGGCAAGGATTTATAATGCTTAGTTCTCTGGACGCACTGGCCGGCAAAATCGCAAAAGCGGCAACACCGGGCACTGGCGCCGTGGCTGCCCACAACAATAATAATAATAATAATGTTGTTGGAAATGGCAAGCCCATAAGCAACAACAACAACAACAACAACAGCAGCAACAACAACAACAATAATATTAATAATAATGTACATCATCCGGCGCATCAACATCATCATGCAACGCGACATCAATTGGACTATGATTATTCCGCTGTGGAGATTGAGCCGCCCGCCGAGCAATTGGCAAATTCGCCGCGAAATGAGCGTGAGCGATTGCAGCAGGCACAACAGGCGTATGAGCAACAGGCACAGGCTGAACTGGAGTTCGGTTTGGCCGATGTCGATACCAAAAGTTGTCTAACCCTACTGAGTCAACGGCGCAGCTTGAACAACATTAATCATATGTTGAACAACAACAACAATAATAGTAATAGTGGATTAATGCAAAAGAGTAAAACGAGTAGCGCCCATGCCAGATATCAGCAGCATTATCATCATCCCTATCAGCGTCCCTCAAGACCTGTATCACCTGCCGCACATCAGCAAACGCAACACCAACAGCAACAACAGCAGCAGCAGCAGCAACAGCAACAACATCAGCAACAACAACAACAATCGCCATATCAACAACAATTATCACAATTGGCCGCCTTGCAGGATCATCATCAGGAGCTGCTGCAGACCCAGCAGGAATTGTTTCACAAGCAACTTATCAGCATGCAACAGCAGCAGGAAAGGGAGCGACAGGCAGCCGCTGTCTATAATAATGATAGCGATCATGACTCACAGCAAGAGTACAAACTATGCCTGAGGGATAGGTGAGTGTCTGTCTGTCTGCCTGTCACACACACACACACGCATACACGTACACAAATACTCATACATCTATTCAAAACTATACTCACAATTCATCATTTTATATGCATTATTAACCTCAATTCTATGTACATACTATATATATATATATATTATTTTAAATTAAACTTTTATATTGCACATGCAAGATGCTCATTAAATTATACAAAAAAAATTAAAATAATAATAATATTTATAATAATATAAACAACTTTTTAAATACAAAGCAACTTAATTCATTAACTAAAATCAACAAGCAACACTCTTGGTGGTCATTATATTTCGAAATTACATTTTAAAGTATTAACATCATCAACCTCATCAACATTATCATCCTTCGATGGTATGTGGAGGGGGGGGGGGGGGGTAATGTAATACACCTGGCTGAACAGGTGTGTTCAAGTGCTCTACATATTCATCTGGCTTAACTACCTCAGAGGCAACAGTTCAAATAGCTTGCTTACTCGTTCTTTATTGCGCTGCTTTTTTAACAAATTATTTTTGCACTAATTATATTAAAGTTTTAAGTACTTCCTTTAAATGGGTTTATTTTTTTTATTTTTTAAATTAAGCTGATTTTTCGGTTGGTTTAAAATAGAAACGAAATTTTGTGTGTATGAGTTACAGGATATTTTGTAATATCTAAACAAAATATTGAGAAATCGTATACTTAAACCAGTAGAATATTATCGGTTTTTTTTTAAGTATATTAAATTTCATTATACAAATTTTTTAATTTTTTTTACACAATGAAAATATGTCCCCAAAAGTCGTGTATAAATATCAGTAGAGTTTTATTAATTTCGTAAATATTTTTAACTATTTTATTAGAATATATATAATTTTAAATAAGTTTTGTTAGAAGGAATTCAAGAAAGTTTTGGGAAACACAATATAAATTCCCGAAAAATATATAAATAAATGTCTTCTATTCTCATTCAAACTTCAATCTGTTAAGATTTATTAAATTGTTCATTGAATATAAGTTAGAAAACTGAGTATACAGAATAATCAAATGAATAAAACAATTCTTATTTTGAAATTAAAACAATCTGATTTGAAATAAAATTAATTGCATCTTCCTTTTGTCATATCTACTACATCATCTCTTTAATGAAATTAAGTAAATATGTTTAAAAAGTAGGCAAACCCCATATAAAAGCTTAAAATTAACTAAACATCTTTATCTTTATTTGTTGGCTACAATATAAAATGAAAAAGTTACAAGAATAGCAACCATCAAAACAATAGCAACAATATATATATCACAAAAGGCAACATGTGACAAATAGCTGCTTGACTGGGTGTTGTATATTGGATGTCTTGAGGCAGTAGAAAACAACACGCAACAACAACGTCACACAAACACCTACCCCTATCCCTTCTCCATCCCTTATCGCCGCCCACATGTGACATTTTAAGTTTATCATAAAGAAGTTTGTGCATTTTAAGACCCTGTTGTTTTGTGAGAGCCCAACTAATTTCTTGTATAATATCATTTGACATATTGTTTTCATGTGGCGCTTTAATTTGTTGCTGCTGCTTTCTTCCACTTTCTACCACTTTCACACATGCAAATGCAGTTGATGGTGGTGTGTGGGTGTTGGGCGTTGCGAAATTTACTTGGAAAACTGCTCAACTTGAAGTTTCTTTTTATTAGATGATAAAAATAGCTAAAGTATGCAAAGAGTTTTTTTTTTTTTACTTTGACGTCATAAACACCATATATGACATTTTATGTTTATTGTTTTTGCAATTTGTTGTTGACATTTCGCGTGTTTTAAGCCAAACTGAACTAAAAAAAAAGAAAATGTTTCAGGCTTTGCGTTCATTGACTTTAAAATGCGTGTCGTAATGCAATTAGGTTGGGAAATCAGTGAGAAACGAGGCATTTGCATGTGGCCAGACATCAGTCAATTAGCTCAGCCCCTAAAGGACTAGAGCTGGGCACCATGAGTGCAAATAGATAAGCGGGTTTAAATTACAACTAATGATACAACACGAATGAATGAACGAATAAATGAACAAATGAACGAATAATAATAATAATGTGTGTAACATTTGTTTTGATGTTTTGTCAAAATGACACAACGAATACCTGGAGAAATGTCTGTGTGTGTTGAGTTGAAAGTGAAAACTGAGCCACAAAAGCGCCTGCAAATAAATACAGTGGCACACAATAATCTACGTATATAGAGACGTGTACAAATACTTGGCAAAGTAAACAAAAGCGCTCTGTGTATGGTTTTTCATTTATTAAAGTGGCTGCACACGTGAGAGCATGAGCCAACGGCAAACACGGGGACATTGGATGATGAAAGTCGACGAGGGAGAGAAGGATCTACTCTGGAGGGTGAAAGTGTAGCAGCGGCGTTTGGACACGTAAGCACACCAAAACATAGAGCATAGAGACTTCCATATGTATGAGTGTTTGAGTTGAGTGTGTTGTCTGGCGATGGGTGTGTGGGTATACATACATACATATATATATATGTATATATATACATATACCCTGTATTTTGTTATATGTATATGTGTGTGTGCCCAGTGTTTGCCAGCGCTTAGGCAGAGCCGCTGTATATCCAACAGTCGCCATGAGTATGCAAAAATTCTAGCCTCTCTGAGTAAATACTCTAAAAAACATTTTAAAAATATTCCAGAAATATTCAAAAATTTAAAATAATTTAAAATTAAATTAATAAATATGAAATATTAAAATATAAATTTAATATAATAAAATTAATTAAATAATTTCTAAATTAAATTAGTTTCAATTTTTTTTTTAAATTAATTATAAGATAAACGCATATTTTAATAAAAAAAAATACACTATAAAAAGTTGTAATAAATTTTGCTAGAAATTCCACATATTTAACAAATTTTAAATTAAATATTTTTAAAATTAATTTTTGAATGAAATAAAAATTTTTCCAAATTTTGCATACATTATTTTTGAAGTAATTAACCTTCTAATTCATTAGATAAGCATTACATATAATCAGTTTAATCATTTCTTGAAACTTTCCCCATTATGAAACGATTGTTTGCTATACCTTGCCTAAATTATAGAGTATGTTTATTTACACATTCCAACGCAAACGTAGGGTATATTTCGCGCTTTCTGTGCTTTATAAAAATTAAGCTACTCTTGGACTCACGTGAGAGTTGATGATTTTTGGCTTTGGCTTTGCCCGCTGCGTTGTCTATTATGCCGCCCAGAAGAAACAACAACAAAAGCGCACACTGAGTGCTAGAACACAACACACACTTACATATACACGTTAGTTTATTTACAGCGCCCAGTGTAATAATAAGAGCTGAAGGCATGCAGTAGGCACCAGCTGCAGTTGCATTTATTTTCATGGCATTTGTTGTAGTTGCTTTAAGTACAAATGGGGTTACTATTGTTGTTGTTGTTGTAGATTTTAGTTGGTCCAGTGACCCTTGAGCCTGACTAGATAAATAAGCTGTGCCACACACGTCTACTAGCCCTAGGCCATGTCGCCATAGAACCTACTAAGCCGCACGTTGCAGCCTCATGTGGCACAGTAAAATCAACGAATTTTTTTTTTAATTTTCTCGGCATATTTATATACAGATTTAAATCTGTCATTAAAGATGTATAAAATATATATAAAAAATATATTTAAATATACATTTATAATATACATATATACCTTTTTTTTTGTCCAAACTCTTCTGCACCTTTTTGATTTCGAGCTAAAAATTTTGATATGCATATTTTTGTGGCATTTGTTTGCCTGTTTAAATGTGGGACTACTATATATATCTAGTATTTAGCATATATGAATATGATTGTATATATATGCTATGTGGGTTATCATTGTTCATGCCATTTGCAAAAATTTGTTATTTAAATAAAAAGTCGTAGTTGCATATAAAATTTAATGCATGCCAAGCAATACTAAAAAATTCTTCTTTTTTTTTTTTGTGTGATGTTTTGACGTATACGTGATATTTTGTGCATATGCGGGTTATATAGGGGTTACGTTTTAGTACTCTGAACAGAACAGCTGTCAGTTGAGGCAAATATTTGTGTATGGGTGTGTGCGGGTGTATGTGTGTGTGTGTGTGTGTGTGTGTGTGTATGTATTTTTCGAGTTCAACTTGTTTTTAGTTGTTTGGCCAATGAAATAGTTGTCAGGGTGCAATGTGATAAGATCTAACAACTAGTTTGCTGCTTTCTCTCTCTCTCTCTATCTCTGCACTAAAAACAAGTGCAAAAATGTGTTTTACATTTTTTATATTTGTTTGGTAGCTTTATATGAACAGAGATATATTTTTTTAGTTACGATTTCGTTGTCTTCAATTTGATCTAATTCCAGCTAATTTTCAATCAGCAGCAGCAGCAGCTCAAAAAGAAAAGTAGAAAATTGCATGCTAAACAAAACCAACCGCAAACATAAATAAAAGCGAAAACAAATAATGCTTACAAAGTGCCGAAAATCGAGAAAAACAAAGAAGATAAAAAAACAAAAAGAGGAAACACTGACAACGCCGCAGAAACCCCAAAAAACACAACAAAAAAACTAGCAAAGTTCATTTCCACACCAAAATCAATGAACCAAGCTTGAAACACACACAAACACTCATACACCCATACACTCACATTCACATTGATACACATATACACTTACCCATACATATACATAGACAACAGACACACATACACTGAGCGAATTAGACTGTGAGACACAGACAGCTCACAGCTTGTTGGGGAGGGTCTAGATTTCAGTTTTTATTCCTTTCTGTATTTCTATTTTTTGTATATATATATTTTTTTTCGGGGTTCTGTGGCAAGATGTTGGCAGTGTAGGTTCTGGACTCTCTCTCTCTCTCGCCCTCTGTTAAAATGGGTAACAGCTTTGCAGCTTTTGTTTTGCCATTGCGGTTGTGTAGGGAAGGCTACGGGGGAGTAGGGTATGCTGGCATCGCTTGGCTGACTTGATGCTCTACTAGTGCGTTGTGTTAGGGGCAGCCATAGTCAGCTGAGTGTAGAAGTTGGTTGGGGAAGGATACAGCGAGACCACAACGCAGTTACAGTTAAAAAAAAAAAAAAAGAAAGAGCACACTCCAAAACACAGTTTGGCTTTATAAAAAAAAGAAAAAAAAAAGGGAATGCGAACAAAACTAACC
>JBANCZ010001715.1:0-19659 GCA_037040025.1 Sphaerogastrella javana | reverse complement strand
CAGATAGACAGACGAAAAGTGAGAAAGAGAGAGGTAGAGAGAGAGAGGAAGAGAGAGAGAGGAAGAGAGAGATACAAAGAGAGAGAGATGGTAGCTTTAACCTTGCGATTACTTACATTTCACATTACATTACACTCTTTTCGATTCGCATTACATTACACTCTTTTCGATTCGATTAAATCGAAATTTGTATCGAATATTGTGCATTAATCGTGCCATCCCCAGCTCCGACTGTCAATCAAATCGCTCGCTTTTAGCTTTAATTTTTTAATTAATTGCTTGTCACGTTTCGCCAGAGCTGATGATCCAAGCGAAAATGAAATGGAATGCACACAAAGAAAGAAACGATAATAAAGAGAGGGATAGTGAGTGACAGAGAGGGAGGTAGAGGAGGAGAAATAATACATAGGCAGTGACAGCTAACCACAAAGTGATGAGGCCCCAGCTCGACTCGAATGTAGAATAATTGTCGCGCCTTTGTTGCACATTGCTTAAAATAACAATAAAAGTAAAAATAATAATAATAAACGCTGTACACACAATAAGTGGCATTTGCTTTGCGGTCTGCAAAAATGAAAAGGCAAAGAAAAACACTGCCAGACGGACAGAGAGACAAAGAGACAGACTGACAGACAATCAAGTGAAAGAAAAGTGAGTCCAAGACGCAAGAGTAGAAGTCGGCCCGATAACAATACAGACAAGCCGTAAAAGCGTCAGACCAGAGGCCTGGCCAAGATTTCAGTCAGTCTGTGGACTCTGGGCAAGGGATTGGGAAATGGACAGATTGCAATAATTGTCAGCGTCATCTTGTGGCCAGCAACAGTGGGCGGTTGCCAGAGTGGACAATCAAAGCCAAGGGAAAAGCTAAGCAAACCAAACTAGACTTAAAGCAAGTTAACCAGCGACATTTTTTAGATGCCAAGGCGAAGGCAAACTGCCAACAGATACAATAAGACGCACAGACCGAGACCGAGACTGAAAGAAGGAGAGCGACTAACACTACCACTGCAACTACAACTATAACTGAAACTGCAACTAAAACTAAGACAGACACTGAACAAGCAACTAAACGTCCAATGGCTTGAACACTATAAAAGCCAGGCGCAAAAAGTCTAACCAAACATGGATAAAAGTGCTTGATAAGCGCAGAGGCTTAGTCTAGAAAAGGGGTACGTTAAAGGAAAACATTTAATTGGGAATAAAACATTTCAAAATATATTTTTTGGTTTAGTCTAGAAAAAGGGTTCGTGAACGGAGTATACTTTATTCGAAGTTAAATCAGCATTGAGAGTGTTGAAAATAAATAAAGGGAATATATTTAAGATGAAATGTTTTAACTGTTTTATCAAAAATGTATTCGAAGTTAAATAAGCATTCAAAGTGTTAAATATGATACTTTATTTCTTTTCAATAAATATATATAAGCATTACAAAGTCTTAAATATTTAAAAATGGGAAAAGAAATTGTGTTGTATAATAAACATTTCCACTGTCTAATAGATGTATTTAACTCCAGCTAATAGATGCTATTGAAAAGTGAGTTTTCCGTTGAATATACACATATTTGAACAATGTATGTGACCCCCTTCACAAACTACGCCACTTGGTGTAAGCTGACATTGGTCGTTGCAACCGGCATGGTCAAATTGTGCCGCACTTGGCGGTGTGTTGTGGGCAATCAAAAGCAATTGCAGCTACCAGGACTGGGGGGAATTCGTAGACGTAGACGTAGAAATAGCAGTTAAAGAGGTAGAAGTGAAAACCGCAAAAAATAATGAGCTGTAACCCTTTTGGTCATGGGCCCTAGAAGCCGGTCTTCTACGACCAAGAAATTAATTAAGGCACAAATAAGAAAAAATGGGGCTAAAAACAGGGCTGGCAACTGCGGTAAGCAGTGAGCAATTGTAGAGTTTTACTTATTTTTTTTGTTTGATTTCTGCACGACCTTCATATAGGGTGTTACTCCATAGATAAATCTATCTTGCGCTTGTAAAATCTCTGCAATAAATCTCAGTTGAAATTTTGTGGCACGCCCACAGTGATGCTACTTGAATTTTATTTTTTTAATGCTTGACAACAAAACGCTAGCAGCTCCAAAAGCTTAAACCAAAAAAGTTTTTTCTTTTCTTCTACTCCTGCCCCTATCCCCCCGCCCATGCTGCTACCTCGTACAGCTAGTGTGTCCTGTGTAGGGCGTGCAAGTTTTCATTAAAGTTTGATTAAAAATAAATTATTGGTTATTAAAAATGATTAGTTTTGCAAGCGCCCTGAAGTAGCCAAAGTAACGCCCTCCAAACACATACACTCACAAACATATAGTACTTTTTGTAAAGTAAAAACAGGTCATAATGAAATTGTTAATGGCATCAAAATGTAGCCATAGAGAGTGTAAGAAAGGGAGACAGAGTGTGGGAGAGAGGGAAGGGAAGGTAACATTTTGATGTGACAAGCGGGGAAGATGGTCATTTGAAAGTCAATGAACGCTCAGGCTGTCGATGGTGTAGCATGATGGTAGGGGCATACGTTCAGAATGTCGAACTTGGGGGCTAACAATATGCGCATTATAATGGCTCTAACAGTTTTTGTTCTCACACAATACAGTCATCATTATGTTGGCTTAAATAGCAGGTTCTTCGCATAATATCAGTGCTTCGAATTTTCTCTTTAAAGTTTGACTTTAATATTTAATATTCTTTTATTTATTGTCAAATTATTTTGGAAAAATATTTAAAAATATTTTGAAGACTCACTTTAAAGAGATAAATTTCAATATAATTTTGTTTGAAACGCCATGATTTCAGAAATATTTATGATTGATAAATAATTTTGGTAAAATATTTATTTTCATTTTTTAAATTTATTGTTAAATTATAAAAGTGCAATATTTTAAAAAAATTTATACTCGTAAATAAGGTTAAAAAAATATTTATTAAATAAATTAATTTCGAATAATTTATTATAGTTTATTGATGTTGGTAAAATATTTAAAAATATTTTCAAAACTTATTTTAAAATATCAAAAGTGCAGCAATAATTTAACTATATATTTTATTAAATTTTAATTGTTAAATTAGGCTGCAAAAATATATATAAAATATATGTTTTATTTTATTAAAATTTTCTTTTAAATGTCTTAATTTCTTATAATTTATTATTGCTTAATTATGTTCGAAAAATATTTAAAAGTATTATCAACATTTTATTTTAAAGAGCTTATATCCCAACATAAATTTTACTATATTTTTTATTAAGCTCCAAAGTTATAACATCCATTTCCAACCCACTCCATGCAGCTTCCCTCTGTGTGGAGGAACTAGGCAACGCTCTCTAGATCTATCATAAGCCTGTCTGTCAGCTATTTTGCCAGCCCTCGTATACGTGTCGCATTTATGTCTTTAAACTGTCTAGCGTATTTGTATTGGTATCGGTATTTGGTGTTGGTGTTTATATAACCTATGGTAGTCCCATAAGACGCTTTGGCTTTGTGCCCTGGCATTTTTATATATTTTCATGCCCAATACTACTCATTCTTAGCCATGGCAGTGCGCGCACATATGGGGCCTGTGTTTATTAGTGCTAGTCTCACAGCCCACTCCAAATCGGGTCTAACAGGGTCTCCCAAATGCGCCCACACATGCCACCAATGCCACCACAAGTTGCAGCTCCAATTGTGCTCCACATATATATTTTCTTATCTTCTCCCACTCTGCTCAAGCATTTTTATTATTTTTCTTTCATTTTTTCTTTTATTTTGTTTCTCTTCCCTCTCTTCTTTGCGGCTTGTCATAATTTTTGTTTATTTTGTTAGCCCCACAAGCCATAATGTTGTTGTTAGTAATGTTGTTGTTGTTGTTTGTGCTGCTTGAGAAAATACTAAGGACGTCTAGCCTATGCCATATGGATAGTGTGTACGACTAGACGATATATATTTTCCAGTATTTGTATTCAGTTATCCATATGCCAAGCGATACGCACAGCTGCCCTATGCAATTCTTCGCTCTCCATCTCTTCCACTCTCTCTGCTTCACTCTCTTCCCTTGATTAGCTTCTGTTTACTATTATGCGGGCTGTAACTAGAATATGTCGCCCTGTATTAACTATAGGTATTATTCCAGTGTTGCCACATACACATAATATGCTCAATAAATTGTTGTCTTTTTGCGCTGCCAATCGAATGCAAATTTCAGTTCAGCTTTGACACTTGAAAGAGTCGACATACACACACTCACACTCACACACATACTCACACACACTCACACACACTCACACACACACTCACACACACTCACACACACTCACACACACACATAAACAAATTGATTAAACTGTCAAGTGACTTTATAACTGACAGCGCTGACATTTTGATTATTAATCATTGCCGATTGGCTGAGCGCAACAGAGACGCACAGAAGAGAGAAGGGACATAGAGGGGGATAAATAGAGATAGATGGTGAGAAGGTGAGAGGAAGATGGAGCAGTAGGTAGACAACTATATGCATATGCATAGACGAGGGCTGTTCCAATACTTGACTGCTGTTAGATGACTGTTATAAAAGCCTCTTAAAATTCTAAGTAAAAGCTAAATTATTAATTTAAAATATGCACAAAATTTATTAATAATTTATAAACATATTTAAACAAATAAATATGCATATAAATGAAAAGATTGTTAATAATTTTTAATATTATTTGAAAAATATTCAAATCCTAATAATTACATAATTCATATGCAATTACTACTTAACTTTAAATTTGTTATTTATAATTATTTAGCTTTTTTATGCGCATAATCACGAAAAGTTGTTCAAGAATCAATAATACATTTTGTTAAAAATTTATAAATTTTAAAATATTTTTAAAAGTATTATTAAGCGATATTTAATAATATTTTTAAATATTTAATTTAATTTAATTTGCAATATGCAAATATAATTATTTTCCTACATTTTTTAGTGTTTATTAATTTAAAATTTGTTAATAATTTCTAACAAGGTTTTTTAATGCACATGAATGTAAATTTATTTTTAATAATTTTTAAATTTTTTTTAACATTTTTGAAATGCATAATTGTGCGTACTGTAGAAACGCATCTCTAAGGCATTTTCTAACACTATCTCAAGCACACATCAATGCTGGCAGACAGAGACAGCTGGATAGACAGACTGACATATAGACTGACATACAGACAGACAGACAGACAGAGAGTGAGAGATATAGAGAGAGAAAGAGAGACAGCATATGCCAATACAATGGGCGACTGTAAGCTCATTGAGTGGAACGCTCTGTGGTGGGGATACAAGCTGCATTATAAAGCTGAGTAGCCTGCATGAATAGACAGATGCAGATAGATAAGCATATACACAGAGAGACATAGAAACATAGAGACATGGAGACAGAGAGACAGAGAATAGAGGACAGACAATAGACAACTGATGCGGAGGCAGAGTGCGTCGAGTATCGCTGCAATCAATTGGCTTTACCTGCCAGAGTTGTCAGAGTTCTCAGAGTTGTCATTAGCTTTGCGTTATAATTGAATTTTCATTTTCACTTTCCCAAAAAAAAGAATCAGAATAAGAAGAAGAAAACGAAAAACGAAGTTTGAATCAATAGAGCTTAAAGTAAGCTTTCAGTATCTGTAGTTGTCTAAATGCCTGCCTCTCTTTCCTAGTCTCTCTCTTCCGTTCTGTGTCTCTCTCACTCCCTCTCCCTCTCTGTCTCCTTCCCTTCCCCTCTCTTTTGTGCAATGATTCTTCAACTCAGTCTGTCTTAATAAGTTTTACGCAAATGAGCCAAAAAGTTGGCAGACGCAAAACTAAACCATCGACAGTTGAGCCACCTGTTGCTCCATGGAATGAAGGGAATGAAGTAGTTGATAGCTGGAAAAGAGGGCGGTCAATGAGTGGGTGGGTGAAAGGTAAAGGGTGAAGGTTGAAGGGTGAAGGGTGAAGAGTGAGCAGTGAGGGGTAAGTTGGGCATTGGTAGATAGTTGAGTTACTGAGTTACTTTTATGGCAGTTTTGCGCTTTGAACTTTTGGCTTGCAATTGTGTTAAGTGCGTTTTGATGGCCAATGAAAAGCTGCAGAAAAGGAGAGAGACAAAGAGAAATAGACAAAGAGAGAGAAAGAGACGAACACTAAGAAAAAGTGAGGTACTAGAAACTATGACCATTTTGGGGTTCAAGTTGAAATAGGTTGAACTACAGATAAAAGACAATGGCAGTTCGAGTTATGCAAGTTGTAAAATTGCAAGTTCAAACTTTAGACACTCACTTTGAGGTTAGGTCAGCTGCCATTCTACTAAGTTAGGGTATATTAAATACCCTAAACCAAATCGAAAGCTTTTGCTTGCATAAACCAACACTTATAGCCAATTGGACTATAATTAGAGAGCAGTTCCGTTGCGGAAGTAACAAAAGGAGGAAGGAAAAGGGCAAAAGCAACGTGATAACAATGAATATTCGCTTAAGTTGCATGCAACAACAACAACAACAGCAGCAAAAATGTTGCAACAATGACACTTGAAATGCTAATTACATGCCATAAGATGTAGGAAAAGGCAAAAGGAAATCCTGGAAAAGCGCCGTCAGTGCAATCCAAGAATCCCCCTGACGTCGTTAGGAGATTTCAACTCCTCTTGCACAGCTAACATAACCTCAAATGCTGCCACTTGATGTAAGTGCGAGCGAGCAAGCAGCATATTTAATGATGCACAAAAATACTAGAAAAACCAAAGAAACTCCAAAAAAAAAAAAAAAAAAAAAACAATATAAATATTTAAGAAAATACTCTAATGGTTTGTATTCTGTTGGATTAATCTATAGAAATCTGTGCAACAATGAAATTACTCTTTTTATACTTTAGCTTTGTGCTTAAATGCTTATATTTTACCATTAAATTGGAATTGTTCTAGGATTTTTGAGCTATGTAATAAAATTTATTGCATATTTGCCAACATTTGATAAACACATATAATAAGCGAAATTTTTGCTTTAATTGTTAATTAATTATGCATTTTATTTTCGATGTCAATGGCCAAAGAAATTTAAAAAAACCCGCGTTCGATTACATTTCACTTTCATATAGACAATTAATCGATTGCAATTTATTTAAAATGATCGATTTACATAATTACAGAGCGCGCATAAATAGAGCAGTGAGAGCGCTCCGCATTCTCTTATTATGTTAATGGCATTAGCAGAATTCTGTCAATGAGAGCGCACTGGCGCCTGCTGACCTTCATTCAGTTGACATTTGCACTTGCTCTCTCTCTCTCTCTCTCTCTCTCTCTCTCTCTCTTTGGTTAGGCTTAGGCGTGCAGGAAATTTCGGCGCCTCAGTTACCATTGGAAACTCCAAGTGCGTGGGTGTGTTTTCGTGTGCAGTGCGTGTGCGCGGGTAATTAAGTTTATGTGATCAAAGTTCTACTTTTAAATATGAAGCAGACTTTTAAGCTTAGCGAAATTTGTCGAAGCTTTGCCGGAAAAAAAGCTTTTCCAGTGAAGATTGTTGTCTAGCAAATGAATCGACCTATTATTTACTTGTGTTGTGTGTGTGTTTCTATTCCAACTGGCCAATAGAATAAAGCACGCTGATCGCCATTTTCTGCATATTGATTATTTTGGGCGTGCTTGATTGAATATTTAAAAAGCTTTTTATGGCTTTGTAGTACCAGAATTAAAAAAATGAAGCCACACAACATAAAACGTTATACGATATGTGTGGTATTTCATTAGCACAGAAACAAAGTAGGTATAATAAAAGCAACACACACACACACACGAGCATAATAACGGACATGGCAACAGCAGAAGTGCAAAAGCTTAGTGCATAGGTGCAACAGGGACAGCACTAGGCGGCAGAGTAGGAAACAAAACGCAAAAAGGAGAGCGAAGCATTTGAATGACAGCAGAGCGAGCGCTAGGCGAAGTAACAACTGCTATAGGCAATTTGAAGAGAGCATGTATAAGAGAGGGGAAGGCATAGAGAACGTGCGTGTAAGTAATTGAGTGAGTGGCGCTTGCGTATGCAGCAAAAAGGAAAATGAAAACATGGCAGCAGTATGGCAGAAAAAAAAAACACAACATTGAAAGAGAGCGTAAATGCGAGAGTGCATTAGATTAAGAGAGCGCAGTTTACACTGTGAGTGGAGCTTACGCATATTAAGTAACAAAGAGAAAACGAATTAAGCTCACCCATTCAAGTTCAAGTAACAGCGAATTGAACACAAGGAAGTAGAATGTGAGAGCAGCATATGTAGAATACACAGCGCACTACAACTATAGGGTATTGATATGATTGAAAGAGAGCATAACTGTGGAAGTGCATCAGTCTAAGAGAGTGTAATTTAAACTATGTGTGAAGCTTGCGTGTGTAGAAATTATGAGTCAGCGAATTGTGTTGGGCCACCCAAGATCAAACAGCAGCCAAAGAAACAAAAGGTGAGTTTTATAAATTTAAAGAATATAAGCGATTAAATCGTTTTTAATTTTTCTTTTTTTATTTTGTTGTTTATTAAATTGTATGTACACAGATAAATACGTTGAGTGCGCCTTTAGTGCCTGGTGTAGACCACATTCGCTGGCGGTGGCTGATTGGCATAGAAGGCCGAGTTTGGACCATCATCTGTAAGACGAATACAAATTGAAACTTCCATAACTAGAAACTTAAACTAATAAATATTTCCACTTACAGGTAATAACCGGACGGAAGCCATTGGCATCCGATACGTATTTCACACCGACACGCAGACCCTCGGGCGATATGTACGAATAGGCGCCATCCACCTGCTCTTCCTGCTCGCCATTGCCAATGTATACGGGCACACCCCGCTCCTCGCCATGCAGACCGTTCTCCGTCTCGTAACTGTACTCGTAGGCTCCGGATCCAGTATTGGGATAATTGGATTGCTTTACGGTGCGTGCAACGGCATTGGCAATGAATGGATTATAACTGTTGTAGAAGCTATCGTAGTAGCGGCGCTGATTATACAGATCACGGTTCTTGTAGTACAGATCCCTGTAGTAGGGATTGTTTAAGTACGGATTGTATTGACGCTGTGCACTGCAGGCGACCAGGACGAGAGCCAGCACAAACAGACCGCAGGACTGCACGAGAAATGTAAGTTTTATGCATTAGTTAATACACTTTTATAACACTTTGGAACACCACTATATATAGATTATTCATATGCTATAATTATAATCCTTTAATGTGATTTACCAATTTCAGAGACATGTTCTTATTGTTGTTGAAATTCGCGATCTATCAATGTTGATCTGAAAAAAGAAACTGTAACAGAATTCAGCCTGACAGCCTCATTTATAATGAGATCTGTGGCTAACTCTATACGGCAGCTGAATTGGATTTTCAGACTATAAAAATCATTATATTCACAACTTTTATTTAGCATTGACTAAATGAAATCCAATCTTAACAGATGCTGAAAGTTTCTGTTTCAGTTTCTGTTTTTTTTTTTTATTTTATTTGTTGTGTTTTTTTCGGCCGTGTCTTGTCTCGTCTTGTCTCGTCTCGGATTCGCTAATTTCCGTTTAGAATTTTGATTGTTATTTAAATTGGTACAGCTAGCCAAATTGGCAGTCAGACTCATGTTATACAAATGTTATAGAAATACTCTGTAATTTTAGCGAAATGTTACAGTCATTTAGACTAAAGAAAGTTTTTGCCCTTAGTAACAGAAGAGTGTTTTAATAAGTCGAATAGTGTTCTATCTAAGGATAACAGTTTTCTGTGAAATATGCCGTAGTATGCTCCTCTGTTAATGCTTTTTCCTCACGGTTGGTCAGTTTATCAAGTTTGCTGTTTTACAGGGTAGTTGCTAGTTGTTCACAGTGTGCTATGGTTAGTTTGTGTTTGCATAAATAATTAGAAATTAAGAGCAGTTGGAGGTGGCAGTCGAGTTAGTTATTCGTACAGGAAATCTGAGCCACGCGCGTTATTTCAAATTTCAAGCGATAGAAAACATACAACAATAGAGGGCGGGTGCTTAAAGTGAGAAAAAGAGATAGAGAAAGGGAGAGAGAGAGAGGGAGTGAGAATAAAGGCGAGTGGGAGTAGGGCGGGCATATACTTTAAATATTATGATATGTATATGATTTTTGCATATAAATGACACATTTTGCTGATTAGGGGGCATTCTTATTAAATTTGCAAAAATTCCAAACGAAATATGAGAAGCAAAGTACATAAATTTTCAATTTAATTTCTAAAATATTTTAAAAAATTAAACAAACAAATTTTTAAAATATAGACTACAACTTAGATTGGTTTAGTGTAAGCTGAATTGAGACTTAAAGGCTGTGCATAATTGGCCAATTTAACTACTGTTAGCGCCGATTAAAAACGGATAAGATTGATAAATGGCTAATGAATGCATTCAATGAATGAACTGAGTCTATTTGAATGAATGCAATATGAATGAATACAATGCGGGTGCGCCAACAATTGGCCTTCACATTTCCCATCAACCTATGCAAACAATAGGAGCTGCCACACTATGTGGCAGCTGTTGCAACTACAACAGCATATGCGACCCAGAATACTCACGGTATACTTGCCACATTCTACACATTGTATACTCACATTCTATTCACTATACACTCATCGTATTCACACACATTGAATGGGTCGAGTCGATCGTTATAAACATCAAATTAGCATAGATAACAAAACCTTTAAACAAATTGAACCCAGTAAACAATACGATAAGCGAATCGATCGTTATATATCATCTATATCTATGGGTAGAAACTGGCTCGTAAATACCGCAGCTCGTATACAATTTTTTGGTCATTTTATGGTGAGTATACACTCAGCGAAACCGGCTTGTGCTATGTGTTAAAACAGATTAGCCGCAGAATGGAATACAAAAACAAAAGAAAACAAAAAAAAAGAATAACAAAAAAAAAAAAACGTTGACAAAAAAGTTTTATTAACCATTTGCATAAGTAAGTCGTTCGATAGATATTTTCTTTAATTAATTGGTTTGAATTTATTTTTGCTTTTTAGTGGCATCTTTGATTATTCATTGAATAATTAGGGCCTCTCCATATACCTCTCTATATATATACGATTGAATCTCTACCTCTATCACATTGAAACTTGTTTCAATTTGATTGCTGAATGAGCATAAATGGTTGCGATCTAACGTTGTTCTAACTATGATATCAGCGTGTAGTTCAACCTATAACATATGCTATAGCCATTCATTGTCTGTATCTATTGATATATCTATTGTATTACATAAATTACGACATTCAACATTAGATGGTATAATTAAACATTTAATCGGCATAACACCTGTCGTGAAATATATTTCTTCCATTCTATGAATTGCACGTTTTTGACCTATCTACATATATGACCATGTATGTTTGTATCTATGTATTTGGGCAATACAAATTGCTCTGAATTTCTTAGTATAGCTAGAGGTGCTAACTCTTTATCGCTGTTAATGGTTGTGGTTACATACTGAATACCTAATTTGTAAATCGATATAATTACTTGAATATTAGATGAACATAGCACGTGAAACAATTAAATTGTTCAGTTAAAAGTGGTATATAATAAACCGAAGTTTAAGGAAGTACAACTAGTAATAGGACAAATCATTTCGAATTAGTATAAACACAGCGGAGAAAAGAGACCATAGTAACAGATATACAATGTTAGAATATAATGATTTTATTTACATACCGAACATGATATTCAAATCGTTGGGCATTGACGTTTTGGTTACGGATAGACCTTACTGGCGGCAAATACTTCTACGCATATATGCCGTTTTTTGCTGTTTTAGTCACTTCTATATAGTGTACTATCTGATACTGAGAACTATCGAATGGGATACTTTGGCTGGAAATCCTGTAATTATCATGCGCTATGGCATAATGTATTTCTTTGTGCTCAATTCGGATGTAAAGTTTGCCATATTCTTATACTATCGGTGTCGTTTAAGAAAGCTGAACGATCAGTTGAACGCACTATATCCGTCCACATCGGCGGAACGTATGGATTATCGTGTGCAGCAGTATTATTGGCCACGTGTGGCACGCTATGGCTTCTATTATTACTATTTCGTAGTTGTTTTCGTGGTATTTGGACCTATTGCACAATCCATCTTAGATTATATATATCAGTGTTATACTATTGGTAGTCAAGCGCGCTATCTCTATCTCAGCACGTATCCTATGAAACGTTTTAAGACCATGACACCCTTGACTTACGCTTTTAGCCTCTTCGTGGAATTTAGCTTCAGTCATTTTATAATGAACATCAATCTTGGCACCGATATATGGATGATGTGTCACTCAGCACAGCTGTGCATGCATTTTGCACATCTGGGTAAACGGTTGGAGCATTATTGTCCTAATCGGATGCAGGAGCACAAGGATTGTGCCTTTCTAGTGGATATAATAGAAAAACATCAGTATTTATTCAGGTAGTTGTGGAAGAGAGTGTCTTACAGATGGAGTCCATCGATTGGATTCGATTATACTCTAATATTTTCTATATTGCAGCCTTCACAAGGAACTGAATGACATATTTGGCATTTTACTGTCATATAATATGTTTTCCACGGCGACCACAAAATGTTGTGTAGTGTTCTACACTATGCTACAGGGTCTCAATCGTGAGGGCATTGGTTTCCTCTTGTTCTTTGTGAGCAGCTCGGCGCAGTACTATATGGTTTGTTACTATGGACAGTTATTAATTGATGAGGTATATTGAATTTAGTAAAATTATATGAAAATCGAACTAAAACTTTCTATACTTACAGAGTGAACGCATTTCTCTAGCTGCCTATATGCAAAGTTGGTACAATGGCTCTATAAGGTATCGCAAATATCTGCTGATGATCATGCAAAGGGCACAAAGAGCAGCCCAACTATCGGCTAAAGGTGTCATAATCATCTCATTGGATAATTTCAAGAATGTAGATCTATTATCATTTTACATTTGTGGATGTATTCTAATGTAATTTCTATATTTAACAGATGATCTATATCACCTATCGATTCTTCGCTGTGGTACGACGTGTACTGGAGAACTGAGTGCAACTGAGTGAGTAAACTAGTGTTAAAACCTTTAATTAAATAAATTGTGATTAAGTTGGGTTTAAACCGGAACTGCCCCTTGACCATGAATACTTACAGCCATACCTAAAGCTATACCTATACCTATTCCTAAACCCACCCATACCTATACCTATAGTCACTTGGTTGACATTTAAAGATGGAACAAGTTCCATTGCTTAGTATATATTTTAAATTAGTTTTTTATTGTTGCTGCTTGTCTAAATGCTAAACTAAAGTGTTTACCCAAGAATTTATTAGTGAATAAGTCAAGGTTACTGCTATGAGTTATACTTAATAACTAAGTATATTTATATTACATTTTATAGTAAATGTCGTCGATTTTGATTAAATCAATTGTGATTACTTAAAGGGTTGGAATGTGCATTAACATAGAAATGTTACTTTACATAATCACAATGATTAAATATAATTAATGATCTATAGAAAGACATAACCTGTCGTAGGTTAAGAGAGCCTTGTAGAGAGTGCGACAGAGAAAATGAGAGAAACCCTATTAAAGAGAAGGATAGTGGGGAAGAAGAAATGTCGTATGTTGCGTTTGTATGGATGATGATGGAAATAAAAGAGGTAGAGAGAAGGATTGGGAATGAGAGGGAAGCATAAGGGTAAAGTACGGCTGCGTGTTGGACAGTTCAGTCATATGAAATTTCTCAAACGAAACAGAACTTCTATAGACCAGCCTAAATACATTCAGTCTAACAAATACACTCCTTAATAATAATATGCATACATTCAATGAAATTTGAGCCACAACAGTTTGCTGACTTCTAGAAGTCTTCACAGTTAGCGCTAACAATTTGTGTAAGCCATAATGAATTTATATAAATTTTTTAAAGTTGATAAATTTCATTATATTTACATAGATTTATTCGTTAGCTATAAATTATGATGGTGGCATAGGGAACTGCAACACAACACAGTCTACACTGAGTTGTGGCTATAACTGCTTGGCGTGGCCTTCACATTTCGCGTGCGGCCTGACACCGAGTTGCAGGTTGTAAGTTGCAAGTTGTGAGTTGCGAGTTGCGATTCACAAATGGTGTGCAACAATAGCTGAGAGTTTGTGGCAACATTGTCCCTCGAATGTAAGCCAACACCTAGACCAAAACATGCCATGCATGCCACGGCGTCTGCAGAATCAAAAGTATATAGTTGCCCAAACCAATTTACAAGAAATAATTTAAAAATATATAAATAAAATAAACAGAAAAAATGCTATAAATTAATTATAATAGAATTGCATACATCTTTGGAGATTGTGCGTTAGATATGGATATTCATTTCAAAAATCAATAGTTACTATGAGTAGAGCATTTATTACGTTCATGTTTCATTCATTTAAAATAGGTCTTCTATTAGGCTTATCAAAATGGACATACTTTTGAAGTAGTTATGAAATTTTACTATCCACTAGTTAGGGGATGTTCATTCAGCATTTGAGTATATTTCTAGTCATTGCAATAACTTTTTTGTTAATTAAGCGAGTATTATTAAATTTGGTATATCGTTTAAATGAAAGTTAAGGTTTATATATGACAAATTTGAGGCTTATAGCATTGAAATTATTGCTTCTTGAAGATTTGTAAAATATATTATCTAATTATTTTGTTATAAGTGTTGCAATTGCAAGTAAATTTGAAAAGGAGCGTATATAGTATAACTACTAATGAATACATGCAGCAACTATGCAGTTTATAAGTATATAATTTATTATCAGAAGCTATACCCTTTTTTAATGGGGTCTATTAAGAGGCAACCCCCATGGCTTTTAGAGCATAGTTTAGGCAGTAGCACGGTTTATTTGTAGCTACTTGAAATGTCTGACAAAAAAAAGAAACGACAAAAAAAAGCCAAAGCTATAATAAAATTTAAAAGCTTGCCCTTTAAATTTGAAATTTTAAGCTCATCCGACTATAAATACCTGAAATACTTAATGAACTTGTTGCAGCATGCTGTGAGCTGAGGCGGAGGCTGAAGGTGTAGCTAAGCTCGCGTCACAGTGGGTTATATCAAATTAAAGACTAATTGCCATACCTACAGGTATGACACCCACACACAAACACACACTCACATGAAGAAGACCTCAAGCTGTGTGTATCTGTGTGTGTGTGTGTGTGTACTAGTGACTTCTAACATTTCTATAGAGTATATGATATGAAAATTTGCATAGCTGCAGAAGACTCACCTTCGCCTTCAGCGGCGCATGGATGACAAAGTGTCAGCTGTAACTAATGCATAGACGGATTAGCATTAATATTACACATCAAATCAGCAATGTCTAGATCCATGGTATATGGTATATATATATATGTATATACGTATGGCTAATTTCAAGGTGTTTAATATCAAGCTTAAGCCATATTTAACATCAAAAATGTAAGGCAAGTTCAGCTAGGAGATGAGGCTTTTGCAGCATATACTGCCATTGCTGCTTCTGCATCTACCTCTGATTGTGCTGCTGCTGCTGCTGCTGCTCTGTGCCATGACCCTGAATAGTGCTTTATATATATGTAACATCTGGATCTAGTTAATGCCAAAAAGTATATGGTCATATTGGCCAGCAAATATTGCCACAAACGTGACAAGCTGTTGCCAAGTTGCCCAAGTTTGTACAGTAGCCACGGCAACAGAAGCAGCAGCCACAGATGAGCAAAACCACTGACATTTAAACAACAGCAGCAACAACAGCAGCAACAACAGCAGCAACTACAACAGCAGCATCAATAGAGCAACAGCAACTGGTTCGAGCTGCTGTTGCTGCTGCTGTTGTTGCTGCTTTTGCTGCTGCAGCGACGTCTGCTATTTGCAATTATTTATTTATGCCTGCATTGACATTAGCATTAAGCATTAGCAAGTGGCCGAAAAACTATGCCGGACAAGAATAACCACAAACTAAGAGACTCTCAGCCTCAGTTGGAGCCCAAGTTGTAGCCACGCCAACTACATTTGGCTCTTGTGCAATTACCTATCGATAACTGAGTCGATAGCAACCGACAATCAGATATAGTCTAACCAGCAGTCCAATCGAACTACTATGATTCTTAAAGCCTTGCTAAAATTATTATAATTATTCCTCTAAAAAGACATTTGAAGCCAAAGCTGGGATTATTCATTGTGTTGATATTTTGAGACTGCAGATCCATAGATTTAAGCAGTAGATTAATGTATTAAAATAATACATATATTTAGTTATATATACAAAGATTTATATAATAGTAAATTTATATAAAATTGGTAGATATATATTATATAGAGTATAATATTTACACCTACACAAACTGTTAATTCTCTTGTTAAACAAATGTCAAAGACTTCAGGGTATAGAAATTGCCAAAAACAAGATGAAATTACATTTGGCTAGGGTGCCGTGGGGTGGGGTTGGTGATGCGCATCCCTGGCTGGCTATAAGCAAGCCAAATAAATTGCGTTAGACGCCATAAAGCAGATGACATGACCTTCAAGGCCAGCCAGATGTTAAGCTGCAGCCAGAGCGCGTGTCAAAGTCAGCAGATGGAACCAAAGCTATACATACTACATCTGTATAGATATATGATATATGGTTAGATAGAGAGGATGGTAGAGGGAGGTATGGCATGGCATGGTATGTCTTCGTATGGCATGGCATATGGGTATAACTACTATGGGTCATCTGTTCTATGCTTTATGGCTGTTGCCGGACAACTGACATTTTGCAAGGCATGGCAAAAATTCAACTAAAATATTTGTGTACTTTGTATTTTTTTTAATTTAATTTTTTTTTGGTATTTTGTGGTTATTTTTTTTTTCTTCTTTTGCTTAATTAGTGAAGTCAGGCGTAGTAATTCAAGGTTTAAATTATTAATTTTTATGATTTCAGTTTTTTGTCTGTTTAATATTTAACAATTTTAATACACATTTTTTTTCTTGTTGTTGTGCACGCAAATCAAATGACTTAAGCAACAAACTTGAGAACTTTGGTTGTTAGTTGTGGTTGTTTGTTGTTGTTGTTGTTATTGTTATTTGTTGTTTTTTATTTTTGTTTGTTGTGGCTAGTTATTGTTGTAGTTGTTGTTGTTTTTTGTTTGTTGTCGTTTGCGTAATTTAATATGAAACCCATTAAAAACGAAGCACAATAAATATGAAAATTAATGCAGTTGGAATGTCTTCATATAATGATTATGGCCAGCATTAGGCACTCGCTGCCACAACAATAGACACAGGCCTAGCCGCAGCAACACTACCCTGCCACGCCCCACAACCTCCCCCGCACCCCCACAGAAAAAAAACTAGAAGGTAGCAACACTTTTTTTTGTTATTTTTGGTTGTTGCTTCCCCAACTAACTGGCAATTGTTTTGCTGATTGCCACAGTCTGAATTACAACAACAACAAGAACAACAGCAACAACAACAGCAACAACAACAACAACAACAGAAACATCTACTTGCATACAATATGGCTATAATCTTTGGGGCAATCTTGTCACGAAATTCTGTCGCCGTCTATGCCGCCGCTGTTGCTGCTGTTGCTGTCGCTGTCGTCACCACACCCCCGCCTCACCCCAGACACACTCCACACAACTCATTACCCCCTGCAGCGCCCCCCTCCCCTGCAACCGCTCTCTAATGCCTAACATACCTAAGCGGATCCAAAAAAAGCTCTCTTTTGTCTCCAACTCTTCACCTACTGCGGCTGCTGCCCCCAAGCAGCACCTCCCCCTTCGGCGCTTACTCTTGTCTGGCTGCCTTAGACCTAAGCAGACCCAAGCTATTCATTAGACGCGCCTACACTTTGGCAGCAGCAGCACCACCACCACCAATAGAGGCAGCAGAGGCAGCAGCAGCAGCAGCGGCGGCCTCTTCGCGTTTAGCAATTTTTGGCATTTTGACCCCAGTGCAATGTGCACACACACATACACATTCACACACACTCATGCATGCAAAGATTTACACACGCAAACATGCACAAGCATCAAACATGCTGAGGGCTCAAATTTAGGCGCACAGTGGAACGAATTGCGCTGTTTAGCAGCACTTTTTATACGGTGATTAAATATAAATATTCAAATTAAAATAGTTTCACAATTTTTTTTTAAACAATATTTCTTTGATATTTAAGCGCACTGTGGCTGAAATAAATTATTTTAATTGCAATTTGTGTGATCTAAAAAATATTTAAGAATTAAGAATTTAAACTTTCTTTTTACAATTAAATTAACTACCAGTTTATGCGTACAGTGGAAAGATGTGCAAAAATAGTGCAACGTTTCTATAGTATTCATTTTGTTTATTATTGTTCATTTGTATATTTTTTTTTATTTTTAATTTATATATTTATATTTAATTTTTATTTTAATTTTTAATTTTAATTTTGAAATTTTATTAGAAAACTAGCGGTGAAAAATGTTATCATTATTTATATGGAAAATATGGAAAATCCTATTCAAATATAACAAATTATTTTTTATATTCTCTTTATATATAAATATAATAATTATTTATTATTTTTATTATATTTATTATTATTATTATTATTATTATATTTATTATTATTATTATTATTATTTTAAATGTCTTTGTTTAAATATTTTTTATTATATCTTTACAAATTTGTGATTATTTTTATTTTATTTTGTATTTTTTTAGTTAATATGCGCAATGTTTACAGTTTTAGAGCCACTGTGCTTTGACTTTGTTGTTGTCGTTTATTGCCTGACTTTGATTGCATTTGCCGATTATTGCCCACGTATTTAAATGCAATGTTTTCTCTAGCACCACCACCACCACCAACAACAACAACAACAACAGCTACAGCAACAACAACAAGGAACAATGGAAACACAAACATAAAATGTGCAAAAAGGAATCCGAAAATAAATTCTACAAAATGAGAAGAAATTTTTTTTTAAATCGTTTTTGCTACTGCTAATGCGCAACGCACCTGCTGCTGTTGCTGCTGCTGCTATTGCTGCTGCTGTTGCTGCTATTGTTGCTGTTGCTGCTGCTACTGCTGCTTTTGCTGCTGTTGTTTTTGTTCCTGTTTTATTTATTGTTGTTATTGACAAATGAGTGCAAATGTGCGAGTGGAAAACTGGAAAACTGGAAAACTGTTAAACTGGCAAAACAATGAATGCAAATGAATGAATGCATAAATTACAGCGAAATCAATATTAAAATATTTATAATATAATTAAAATGCGCAACGTGATAACAAATTGCATAAACCTAATAACTTTTTTTTTAATTTTTTGTTTTTTTTTTTTTTTGCATTTTGATGCTCTGCTCTGCCTAGAACAGCTGAGCGTTAGCCAGAGGCGTGAGCCAAAGGGGGTAGAAGGTAAAAAGCCTATGCCACAGATGACGCCCGTTACACGGCATCTGCTAACCGTTACCCGCCACCCATCACCCATCACCCGCTACCCCTTACCATCTACCCGTTACACGCTACCCGTTACACGCTGCCCGTTACCATTTACCCGCTACCCCTTACCCTCTTCCATCTTCCCTTTCACAGCTTCCCTCTACCCGATTACACTGCAGCGACTGTGCAACCGTTTGCAGTTTGTTGTT
>JBANCZ010001714.1:0-19667 GCA_037040025.1 Sphaerogastrella javana | reverse complement strand
GTGCGAACCTGTGTGTTGTTTGCATAACAAAACCCGGCAATTTGCAGGACAAAATGACAAAAAGCGAAACAGGATATGAATTATGCTGTGTCTCTCGTGTTTCGACTCTCTCTCTCGTCTAATTCGACGCGCTCATTCTCACCCATTCTCACTCACTCGCTCCCTATGTTCTATGGAAGCTTGCGTGTGTGCTTTTTGGGGGCGCTGTGAACTTTAATTGTTGCATTGTTAGGCACTAAGTGGTGGTACTTTTGGGGGGATTCAATTTGTGGTACTGCTGAATGGAGGTAGGAATTTAAATTATACTTTTAGCATGAGTTCATTTTAAAAGCCACTGTTAGCAAGTTCATCGCTAACTGTACAGGGTGTTCCATTACATTTAATTCCATTTTGTTGGGCCGCATTTGAAAAGTTGAAATCGCAAATGAATTGCGTCTAAAAGTTTGGCAAATTACGTCCATTTTGTGATTTCACTATTATTGACTCTGCACTTTGGATGATGGCACATTAATCGCTAGCACAGACACTCAGACGGACAAGCAGACAGACATACAGAATGTCCATAATGAATGAACGGAAGGAAGGAAGTGAATGAATTGAACTGTGTGTGTTCGACCTTCATATACTCAATCCAATTTCAATTTATCAAATGCTTCAGCAAGTTCTCTAATTGAATTTCATCTTGGCATAATTCACAAAATATATAACATTTCAATTCGAACGAAGAGTAAGTAGAGCACAAAAGACATTTTACACAAAAATTCCTTCCGCTTTGATACAATTCACTCACCCAAGATACTCAAATCCATTATATGCTGCTCGATTTGAGCCACATTTGCAGAGAGAATCGCTACTGTTGCTGTTGCTTCCACTGCTACTGATACTGAAGCTGCTGCTACTGCTGCTGCTGATGCTGTACTTTGGCCGTTGTCGCAATCTCATTCAGCAGATTCCATGCAACATCAACGCGATAAGTTCGCTTATAAATCACAAAACGCCCAACGGCACGAGAGCATGAGAGCAGCGCAGGCAGGAGACTGCAAAACCAAGAATGCCCTAGCCATAGCTCCAGCTGTAGCTGGATTCGTTTCGAATTGTTCCTCTCTCTTCCTTGCTCTATCTCACTCTTTCTCCCTCTTGCTCTCTCTCTTTCTTGCTCTCGCTCTCTAGCTTTTAAATCGATGAGCAACGCAAAATTGACAATGATTTTTTAAAAATAATTTTATTACTTCATTCAGTAGGGCACTGAAGCAGACCAAACGCATACCATATACAGCAGGAGCAACAGTAGTAGCCGTATTCCATCAGGATTGGCAGGCTCTACTTGTCCGCTTGTCTGGTTCTCTGCTTGTCCAGTGATTGGGTGCAGTCATGCGCGAATGTAAACGCTGCCCCGTACCTCGAACCACTCAAGAAGCACTAATACTTATAAATGTGGACTGATTTTGCTTTCGTTTTTCTGTTTTTTTTTTTTTTTTTATTAAATTACCAAAACAAAATTTAATTACACGTCATTAACGGTACTCTAGCTTACCGATATGAACTTCGTTAATTTTAGATGCTCATTATCAGCCATGATGATGTAGCCCCAGTACAGATTAGCTCTGTCTGTTCCATCCATTTAGGGCCAGCGTGCATCATACTGCTTGATAACGTAGCTTAGCTTCTTAATGGCCAATTCGATCTGCTCGTCATTCACCTGGTGATACAGCACCAGGCGCATGAATTCCCAATTGCGTGCGCTGGCTTTTAGTACAATTCCCGCTCCGTTTTTGTCTGTGATGCCAGCGGCAATTTCCTCAGGCTCCACCTGGGCCAGTCGCTCGGCAAACTGGGCGGAGGTAAGCTTAGGCTGTTTGATCTGCAGCAATAGAATATTGGTTTGCACAGTGGCCAAGTCCACAACAATATTGGGACTATGCAGTTGATCGACGGCTGTTGGAGAAGACGGAAATCGCAATTTAGAAGGGTACAGTGAGAAACAGGATAAAAGCAATTTACCTTTTGCAATGCGCTTAGTGCGTTCATGGTCTTTGCCCAGCAATGGCACCACCTGCTCTAGACCCACCAATCCTGCGGCGGCCAATATGCCTGCCTGCCGCATGCCGCCACCCAACGCCTTGCGTAGACGATGCGCCCTGCGAAAACACAAACAGCATTAGCAGAGGTCAGCCGGCTCAGTCTGCACAATCAGCTTAGTAGCAACCTAAGGCATGATTACTCACTCTTTAATGAAAGCCTTGGATCCGACCAGTACGGAGCCCACGGGCGCCGACAGACCCTTGCTCAGGCACACGGACACCGAGTCAAAGTCACGTGTAATGCGCTCAACGCTGACGCCCAGAGCCTCGGCCGCATTAAAGATTCTGGCGCCATCCATGTGCAGGCCAATGCGTGCGGTGCCTACATTGGGCGAACGCACCAGAGCCACCAATTCATCCAGGTAGGACAGCGGTATCACTTTGCCGCCGCAGATGTTGTGCGTGTTCTCGACGATGACGAGCGAGGTAACTGGCTCGTGGCAATCCTCATAATGCCGTATCTTGTTGCGCAACTCGTCCAGACTGAATGTGCCATCCGGGTGATTTCTAATCGTGGCTAATTGTACGCCAGCCAAATGCGCAGCACCGCCTGAAACAGATTTGTATAAGCTTCAGATGCATGCACTTAACTATATAAACCTTGGTTAGTGTTTATGTCCACAACCAGGACTCACCTTGCTCATACAGGAAGACGTGTGATAAATCGCCCACAATGGCCTCAGAGCCACGTCGACTGCAATGAACCATAACTGCAAGAAGAAGAATCAAATGGAGAAGTTAAATCAGATGTAGTGGGAGCAGTAGTGGGAGGATTTCTGGTGCTCTGCAAGTGTAACATTTGGAGGCAGTTGGCTGTTATGAGTCGTCTGGAGTAGTTACATACACTCAGCACTCAGTGCATTTGGCTTTTAATAAAATGGAAATTCCATTAGAAATATTAATTCGAGTGGGCGCATAAATTGTCACGAGCCTTGGAGTTCACAATGGACTTGCTCCTGCTTGGCGCCTGCTGCCTGATGCCTTGTGCCGGGCACACGTCCAATATTGAAGTCCATAAAAATTAATGTTATGTATATGGTCGCCCTTAACCTTTACGATTATGAGCCTGATGCATGATATGAACGTTGTTTTGCTTGCGCTCTCTTGCTGGGTTGCTTTCGCACTATGCTTTCGTTTCTCGTCTCCCTTCTCTCGTCGTTCGTTCTTCTCTTCATTCGCTTAAGGTTTGCCATTCCTCATTGACGTCGAGTCTCACTTTAAGCTAATAAACATTAGCGAAATAGAACCCATACATACAGACACACTATGTAGCTGGAATCATTTTAAACTAATATACCATGTATATAGATCTTATACATTGTATATACAGACAAACATTAATATAGCGTATGCCTTGGACGCTTTATTAAAGATTCAGTGCTCAAACTGTGCTGAGCAATGTTATTTATGTGCACGTCGTGCCACTTACTTGCAAGTAGATTTCCCATGGTGCCGCTGGGCACAAATAGGCCCGCCTCCTTGCCAAACACACTGGCCATTTTCGTCTCCAGCTCATTGATGGTCGGATCCTCGCCATAGACATTGTCGCCCACCACAGCCTCAGCCATGCGTGTCCGCATCTCGAGTGTCGGCAGACTCACAGTGTCCGAGCGCATGTCAACAACGGTGTTCGACATTCTGTGTATATAATATATAAATACCATATATATAGTATTCTTGTTACGTACATAGAGTAAAATGGAAGTCTAGAGTCTACTACTATGAACTTGTCAATTGAGCTGAGTCCAGTCTAAAAGCTAATTCCATTACTCGCATTAACATAAATACTCCATGACAAGCTGTCTTGCCTAAATAATAACAACAGCTTGTCTCCTTATATAGCATGTTATTATAATTATTTATATGTTACTTATTTGCATTGTTACCATTGATAAGTTGGAGACTGATGTGGATGTTATTCATAATGCAAGAGCTACGACCAAATCAATAAACACTCATAGATAAAGCCGCAATTCATTAGTGATAACCATCGCAAATCAACCATAAAAATCCGGAGCACTTTAGGAGCATTTAATCAGTTTATATGATTGTTTATAAGGTTTGTTGGTACAATTAGTTCTATAATGTTATACATAATCGATTATGAATGGTTTATAATGCAATGTTTGTTTAAAATATTTAAATTATGCGCTATCTTCGGCTTCTGTATGATATATTAAATACTATGTGGGGGGTCAATAAGCTTACGTTATCATCGACTGAAATTGCGAATGAATTTGCCGGCAAGCGCAAAGAACACGTGATATTTATGTTCTATGAATAGAACTGACAACAACATAAACACTCTTTGACATTAACATAGCAGTAATTGAAGAATATCAAATTCGTTTTATGCAAAGACAGACAACAAAATGAACAACAAAAACAGAAACAACAATTACTTACTTGAGCGTTTGCTAATTGATGCGGCGACGAGCAGAAAACACACACAACTTGCTCTATTCAAAGCAAAGAAGAAACTGAAAATCGAACTTACTATTAGTGAGCGACAGACCGCAAATGCCTCACTATGTTTATCTCCAGCAGTAAGAGAGAGAGAGAGAGATAGAGAGAGAGACATTCAGAGGTACACAGAGAAATAGAGAGAGAGAGAGACTGAGAGTTCGAACTTACGATGGAATGAAAGAACGAGAGCACGATCCAAGAGCGCTATAGTTGCGCTTACGCTCAGCTGACTGAGGTGCGATCCGTTATAGTACATGGCGCACAATTCTACATTAATTCTTAATTTGCTGAATCCTTTACAATACAAATATTTTAAGTATATTACAGGGTATCAATTAGTGTGCTATTGATGTATATATAAAATTCGTTGGGTTGTCTTTTGAAATTATTCCAAAAATTTAATTCCGTAATCTACTTGTGGTTCTTTTACAAGTATTTAATCGAATTCCTGCTTTTAAATTTCACACAGACTTTGCTTAAAGACTTATAAAATGACTTATTTCAAATTTTTGGAAGCATAATAATACTTCAATTGCCAATTTTAAGCAAAGTTAAGAGTCTTAAGGCGTACGCTGATCAAAGCCATGCAAAATTTGAAGTAGGCACAGCATATCCATATCAGACTTAATCCGCAATTAGTCGCATGCGAGTTCTTGACATCCTTCAAGTGCCACGGGAATGTTATGGACACGCATATCTACACACACGCAGACACGCACACACACTTACATGCTTATCATCTGCTTAATGCAGTAAACGGAATTCGCATTGGAATTTTAGAGCTCCTTGAGGGACTTCAAGCACGCACATCTGTCTCAGTAACCACAGAATGATAGCGAAAGAGAGAGAGCGAGAGAGAGAGAGAGAGAGAGAGAGAGAGCAGGAGCCAATGATATGCATGGTTCTAAGAGCATTTTGAATATTTGCCACCTGGAGACAATCGTCGAATTGTGGGCTGTTTGATGTTTGTGTCAGGTGTGTGCCAATGCAAATCTGTACTCCTACGCATTTATGATGCGATATAATCACTGCTTTTATGGCCCATATGCATTTGATTTGCTTTCATTTAATATATTGAGGATGGAATGGGATAAAATGGGTTTCATTTCACAATTTCATCTGTGACAGTCACAAATTGAACATTAGCTTTTTATATAAATACAATAATTTATTCATGAATTGTGTCATTAGAGCGTGGAAATTAAATTGCAACTCATTTAAGTTCATCACTATATAAAATCCAAGCTAAAAATGTGAAAATTAAATTTTTAAAGGTTTCGGCGAAATGGCGACTAGCCGAACAACAGCAGCAGCAACTAATTGCCAGCGAGCGTCTGTTTGTGGTTTGCCGAAAGCTATTAAGGATTCGCTTTACCAAGGATAGTCTAGGACAGACTAAAAGTGCAGCAGTAGCAACAGCAGCAGGAGTAGCAGCCGGCGCAGCTGGTACCTGGCAAAGTTTCGCTCAACAAATTGAATCATTTCGAAACTTGGCAAAAACTTGCCAAAATTGTTTTTATAATGTGCAACTTTTCGCTAGCTCTGGCTATGCTGACTAATAGAGCGCACAAAAAAATTATACCCAATTTTAGATTAAATTTATGCTGCACATTAAATTCAGCAGATGCAACAACAGCATCAACATCTGTGAAAACTAAGGCCTGTCAACAGCAGTAAAAAGATGTTAAAGTGGGTGGAGATATCAACCTCAAAAGGCATCAAAAGCAGGCATTTTAGTCTCTCATTTTTACTCGTTAATTTAATACATATTTGTGTTCATACAATTGTGGTTTAAATATGGTTTCTTCAAACTCTTAGCCCCACTAGGGCATTTGTTGTAATAGCAAAACAGACTCCAATTAATCATCAATAATTATAATTAGGGAATGTTTTAATTGATACCCAGATTAAGAGCCAAATTTATCGGTGTCAATATTGTTGTTGGACTTGCTTAGTTAGTCAAAGTTCTAAATGCAATTATCCAAATGTATGTTTGCCCAGTGAGTTGGAGTGATTATAATTGCAAGGTCAGTTTGCTTCGAGTTGCTCGAATAATTTAGGCATTATTATTGCAATTAATTTTGCAGGCCAAGTGGAAATTACTGACCCGAAACAAAGCCAGCCATACAGACAGTTAGTTAGTCAGACAGACAGTCAGGCAGCCAACTAGTAAGTTTGTTTGCCCAATTTCCTTGCCACAAAACAATTAAACATGAAATATTGAAGCTAATTCGACCAGATGCACTCACTTTGGCCTAACAAAACGTTTAAATCTGTATAACACACTTAATTGGCAATTCGTTGTGGTAGTAGCAGACAATTGGCCAGGTTCATAAGTTCATGATATGAATAGCCTTAGCCGGTAGCCTCAATTAAAATTATTGTTTATACATACCATATACCAAAGGAAATTATTGCATAAAATGTTTCAATTAAATCTTTATACTAAATGGAAACATCGACTGAATTTGCATTTAAAATCGGCAACAATTTCCATGTCTTGCCCTGCAAAACTGAACTTTGCTGTATTGATCTTAGCGAAAAAGGGAAAACTGAAGCTGCTTTTGATTTTGTTTGTGTTGCTTCTACTTTTACTACTACTACTACTGCTGCTGCTGCTATTGCTGCTGCTGTCTCTGTTTGACTGTTCAATCGAGCTGTTTCAGGCAGTTGCATGCACTCAGCTAAATGAAAACGTGCATGATGTTGCCAAATAGTCGAGAGAGAGCCATGCCACACGCTGCGCTTTATTTTCTAGGTGGCCAAACAGACACAGACACACAATCACACACACGTACACACACACATACAGGCACAATCACACACACACATTCGCTAGTAGCCGCAAAAGCGAGTGTAGCTGAAGCTGGTGCAGCTGCAGCTGCAGTGCAACAAAAGTGCAAGACATGCAGCGCATATAAAACAGAGCAAAGCCTGGCGCAGCCAGACAAGACAATATTGTGCAACAGAAGTTGGCAAGGCAGCTGGCATAGGTCCTGCTGTAAAATATACATATATATATACTATATATACTATATATATATTATGTATATATACACTCATATATACATATGCAAGTCGCTGCTTTGCTTGCCTAATTTGATCATTTATCAAGTGTAAAATACATGAGCTGGCAGCGCCAAGCGTGCACGTTGCCATTGCCATTCCCCTGCCTTGGCTTACACTCCCGCTCCACCCTCTCCTAAATGTAGACTCGCCATGGCAGCCATGGCAGTAAATCAAAAGAGAAGCCGCTGCCGTCAACTGACAAATCTAAACAGGCATGTAATCATTTCAGCTGAGGTCTTAATGCCGCAATGCTGTCACTGTCTATGCGCACAGACAGTTTGTTGCAAAAGGCAAATACACTGTAAATATGTGTGTGTTTGTATGTGTTCTTGTGTGTGTGTGTGTGTGTGTATATGTGTGCGTGTGTGACTTTTCATATCTTGGTAGGCTATAAAGTATAAATTACGGCAAATGCGTTGCGCCAAACGAGTGACAGAATGAATGAATGAAACAAAGACACAAACACACAGAGAAAGAGAGAATGAGAAAGAGAGAATGAGACGGAGATAGAGAGAGAGAGAGAGAGAGAGAGAGCGCAAATCTCACGCACAACTAACTAACAACTACTACTAACAACTAAGCCGCTGACTTCGTTTCTGCCTTCGCAGCTGCCTTGGCGTTTTGCCGCTGTTTCTGGCCCATGGTAAGTATTAAACATGCGTGGCACTAACGTCTGCCTATATCTACTTACACGTAATACTCCATGCATTTTACATACACACATACACACAGAGAAACAGTGCCATAAGCGGCCATAGCATTTTTCCGGTGATTAAGTGTTGATAAGTCTATAAATTAACTCGCAATACGAAGAGCAGACAGTGCCAGCAAAACTACTACGCCCAATGTCTGCATAAAGAAAGTGTGGGAGAGAGAGTGATAGAGATAGAGAAAGAGAATGAGAGAGTGCGATCTGACTTTGCCACATAAACACACATTCATTCCAATGAGTTGGCAGCATATTAATCATGCTGCAAATGCCGCGTGTGTGTGTATGTACATATCCATGTGCATATGCTGAAGTGTGCTAAAACAATTGCCTACTTATTGGGGCAGTGCTTAAGCACACAATAGACAACTTGCTGCCAACACTAATGAGCTGTCCGACTGTCCGACTGTCCGACTGTCCGACTGTTTAGCATACAAAGAGCGAGAGCGTATTGCTTAGTTATTGAAAGCAATAAATACGTTTAATCTTAGCTTAAGCCAAATAACTTAAGCCTACGCTTCTAAGTATGCACGTTTGTGTGTATGTATCTCTCTGTGTGTGTGTATGTGTGTGTGTATTGCTTGTATAGTATGGTATATTTAAGATGATTCAATTTGTGCACACAGAGTGAACAATTAGCGCTTAACTCAATTTAAATTCGACAAAATTAATTGCTTAAACTACGCATACAATTGATTTACACAAAATTTACCAAAGACAACATCAACATCAACAAGAAATCTGTTTTAATTGCGGTTAAGCCAAAAGCAAAACCAAAGACAGACAAGACACGACCCCACGCCCCCCCCCCCCCTTCCAACCATCACCCACCGAAAGCTGAAAGACGCAAGTTCAAAGTGTTGCCTCTAGTCATCAATGTAGCCTGGCTTTGATGTTCTGCAGACAGAGAGACAGACACCAGGAAAAACAGACAGCAAGGGAGACACACAGACAACGAGACGGACAGACAGACAGACAATCAGAGGGACATACTTAGACATTGGAGCAAGCAAACCACACTGAACCACAGTGGGTCAGAGCATGAGCTAAAGCCAAAACCTTTATTAGCATAAAAGCTGAGGCAAAAGCTTGTCACAATTTTCATATTTCATATACATGGTATATATACTATGTAAACTTCAAGACACTGAAAAATTAATATAAATTTTTGGTGCTTGAGTCGCTTAGTGAGCGGGCAACTAGCTCAATCAAAAGAATGTATAGTATAAAGATATATAGATATGTATGTATATAGATTTACATATACATTTATATATATATATATATACACATTTTTGAATTTATACATATATATTTTTTGAGCTGTTCGCCTTTAGTCAATTCACTTAAGATTTATTTTGCATCGTCCTTCCTTTTCTTGTTTTTTTTTTTTTTGGGTGTCGAATTTAGATCACACGAAAGTGCGCTAAAAAATATTCAACACGCATATCACATTTACATTTACTCAAGGCGCAGACAGTCTCTGTGTATCTACGAAGCAAGAGAAAAGGACTATCTATCTCTCTCTCTCTCTCTCTTTCTCTCTCTCTCTCTCTCTCTCTCTCTCTCTCTCTGTTTCTTATGTCTTATGTGTGTGTTAGAGACGGAAATAGTCACAGATGTGACACGCGTAGACACATTAAATCAAATTAAAAGCGCGCTAAATGCGAAGTGCGCAAAGTGCGAAAACCCCAGGTAAATCCCATTTTAAATACAAATAGCGAACTGCCCGTACTCCCCGCAGAGTGTCACAACTTGACACGCTCTATGCTGCTACCACTACCGCTTGGAGGCGTGGTACCTTGCCACTGTACCCGCGCCACTGTGGTTTCCTTTATTTTCTTTACTGTTTTCTGTGTTCTGTGTGATCTCTTTGCGTCTGGCACACATTTTTATTTTTCGTAACACAAAGAGAGAGAGAGAGAGAGAGAGGGAGAGAGAGAGAGTGGGAGGAGAGAGAAAAAGAGAGACAGAGCTTAGCAGAGCCGCTCATGTAATCTTAGTTTAAGTTGATTGTCGAACACTCAGACTGGAAAGCAACAGTAAAAACACACACTCACACATTAAATATAGAGATTAAAAAAAAGTATACGACTTGGGGATGCTCTTCATTTCTACATTTCACTGTTTGCAATTCGTAAAACGATTTTTCTAGCTACCCAACCAAGTCAAACTGCCCAGTTTAGGCCATGCCAGACTCTAAGCCAAAACAGCCTTAACGGTATGTAAGACATGTATGCTAGTTCTTTGGGGATTTTGGCAGCAAATACGAGTATACCCCTTTTGTGGTTAAGTATTTGTGGCATGTGTCCGTATGTGTATGTGTCTATCTGTGTGTGTGTGTGTGTTTGTATGGTTGTGTAGGTGTGCATTGTGGCTTGGTAACTCTTTGTGTAAAAATGACTAAGTCCTTCCGCTTACTCGCTCCGCCGGCTGCCAGTTTCCTTTTTTTTTATCTTTTTTCCGCTTTTTCGCTTCATTTTTTTCTTTTTTTTTTTGTGAATTGCTTTTAGCGTAATTGCGGGAATTCCCACAGGTAGGCCATGTAGCGTTGCCACGTTTTTCGCATACAGCGTACTGTATTGAGGCCTAACCGCAAGTAATATTTGCCAGTTAGCTCTTTCAATTAAGTTTCGCTGCATTTTGATTAGTTTTTAACATTTGCCCTTAAGTAAACACACTCCAACACACACACACACACACACATACACACATACAGAGTATATACCCATACCATACACGTGCAGATAAGCACACTTGTAGTCAATCAATCAATTAATCAATAAAGAAAATTCAATCAACATCAACTGCTGGCAGTCAGCAAACAAATGCGCAAAAGTTGAAAAGATAAAAAACGAAAAGAACTAAGACCCAAGCCAGGACAAACAGCCTCAATTCATTAACTCAAACGTTTTACTCCAATACCGTAAATTGCAAATCTGCAAAAGCTGCGCATATACACTGCACGAAAAATAAATCCACTTTATTGTAATGGAAGCATTCTCTATAGGAAACTATAGCTATATTTTAGGAGAAGAAGGTTCCATATTGAATTTTAAATTGCGATATATCGATACATCAAACAATCGATTGTAGTTTGAGTACGATATTGAGTTTGAAGACCGATGTATTGTGTAAGAGTTTGATTTTGCTTTAATTAATAACCTTTAAAACATCTATATTTTAATAAAAAACTAAAGTTTTATTTAACGTATTCAATAAACTATTTCGCCCTGTGTATTTCAACGTAAATACCTACACACACATACACACTCAGCGCCATGTAAACACATTCACAGAGCTAACTCAAAAAGCTGCCAACGGCGTTTTATCCAGGCATAAAAATAGTTAAACTTCCTTTGTAGATTCCGCTTTACGAGTGCCATACACCTCACTCTCCCTCCCTCTCTCTCTCTCTCTCTCTCTCTCTCTCTCTTTCTCTTTCGCTTTCGCTATGCTGCAAGTGGTGGGGGAAAGTTAGGATGTGAAAGTGTCGACGGTTTGGTTTTATTTTTATGTACATGGTATAAAAATCAGTTTTTAAAAAACGCTTTTGGGTCCAGCGACAGTTGACGAGATACACGCATTGAAGCGTGCGCACTTTTGCGTTTTCCATTCACGGAGCGAACAACACGAACAGGACATGCAGCCAACCAGGACAAGTAGGACAAAGAGGAGGAATCCAAGCATTGCAAAACCAAACGAGACAGACAGCAACACATTTATTTTATTTCACCTCGTTCTGCTAGTATATAAAACAATTTTAACATGCTGTTTTCTGTTGTTGATGTCCTTGTTGTTTGTTTTCACATATACACACATCCATACATATATACTTATATATATTTTTATATATATTATTTTTTTTTTTTTTTTTTTTTGGTTTTTGTATGTTTTTTTTACTGCATGAATCCTTTTTATGGCAAATGTAAGCGATCTGCGCAGACCGGGCACACAGCCAAATGAGAAGCCAAAAGACGGGGGCTGCTTCTGGACAAGCAGATTTAAAGCGTTACGCTTTACCTGACACCACACATAACATGCACGTGTACGCATACTTATACACACAAAGGTGTGTGTGTGTGTGTTGGTGTGTGTTTAAATAAAGCGTTTTTGCGCCAAGCAGGACATTGCCGCACTTTACGAAATCACAGTCAGCAGCAGCTGCCCAGGTGATTGCAGTGAATGAGTAGGGTGTGGGTAAGGGGGGTGGGGGCGGGAAGACATACGGAGGGGCAGCAGTGGATAAGGCGACTGACTTCATGCAGCTCACATTGATTTCAACAGACTCCGAGGTAGAAAAATGCACACAAAAGCTCTTCCGGCAAAAGCTTAAAATTATATGAAAGAGCGAAAGAAAACACGACTAAAAGCGTTAAGGTATCAATAGTCGAATTTTGAATACACTTAAACATTAAGTGAAATTTGACAAATGTATAATATATAATCATAAAAATAAATATTGTCGATCATATTTACAGGCGATTATTATAAGAATAAACCTATGATATCTATATATACTACAGAATATAAAAAAAAATAATTTTATTTAAATTAAAAACTCAATTCAGGCTTCTCTATTATTACATCGCAAATACTTCATTAATTAATTAACATTTTATGATTTCGAATCAATTAAAAATTAAGTGAAATTTGGTACATATAAATATATACCTATAATAATCGATATTATCGATAAGTCGGTCACACTTAAAGGTGTTTATTATAAGAATAAATCTATGTCATCTCATGTACTACTCAATATAAAAACATTTGATTTCATTTTCATTTAAAAATCAATGTTAATAATTTAAGTCTCTCTATTTGAATCTCATAGATAGAATTATTAATTAATTAAATGAAATATGTGCTTATCGTTCGACGCTATGAACGAAGAAACAGACCCGCATTGATATGTAGGGTATGTAAAATGTCAGCTAAAATGCTATTTGGCCGCTTCAAAGGACCAAGTTACATAAAATGCTTTCGCATTCACTGAAAATGACAGAGCTGTGCGCATTTTATTTACAGACAGATATAGGTGGAACCAGGGGGAAAACCTAAGCGGAAAAAAAGTCGAAACGGCGAGCGAGCATTAAGAAATTGCACAGCAATTGAAAATGCTCGCTATCAAAATAAGCGACAGTTGCAAAGCTGATAGCTACATGGTAGGCGTGGCATGTTGTCATACATTTAATTAAAATCGAGTGCAGCTTTGATGTTGACCCACCAGCAAGCGGCAAGCAGCATTCAGCTTGTTCAGATTGTTGCGCAATGTGAATGCAGCAAGCAGCACATCAGGCATTCATATTATCTGACACAAAGGGATGGATCTGTGGATCTGTGGATGAATCTGTCTTTCTGGGCGGACACACGGACACCGCAGCTTACGGCTCACAGAGCACGACATTGATTTATGCGATGGACATAATGAAAAGGCCAGAGCGTTTGTATAGCAGCTGGTACCAGGTGGCATATACCAGGTGGTAGGCGTGGCAGGCATGACAGAGGCGTTATATGCCCCAGGTAGCTGTAGATATTGCGAGTTAAGTTCGATTAAGCTAAGCGAAAATAAATTACACAATATTACAGCTAAATGGCCGATAAAAGTGTGTGTGACGCAGTTGTGCCGCAAGCTAAGGGCAATTTGTTTCAAAATATACAGGGTGAGCGAGAGAGCAGGAGAAAGATAGAGAGATAGCGACAGAGGGAGAGAGAGAGAGAGGCAGGAAAACAGCGATATAGAATGAACGGCTCAGATACAAGCATATATGCCGCATGCAGCTGGAGGTTTATCATGTATTATGTTGTGTGATGGGCTAGAAAGCGGGCCCGAAAGTTTCAAGCATTAATCAATCATCAATTACGATTAAATCCATCAGGAATTATGCGTTAAATTGATTGAAAGTCAGTTTCGCACACTTTAGCTATCTCGCTGTCTCATGCCATAAAATCAATCCCCAAACACAAAATCAATAAAACTTGTTGCATGACCCCATCATCCAAATCAAAATCTCACGCTATACTGAGTATAGTCCTTAGTCAAAGTCTGTTTTAGTCGCTAGCTGGAGCTTAAATCACGGCATGGAATAAACGACTTTTAGATTCCATGTTTATATGCCTGAGAGTTGAGAAATATAAATATTTTCTTGGATTGTATTTTCTTTCTCGTCTATCTGTCGCTTTATTCCGCCTGTCACTCTGTGCTGTACGTTCGTAAAAATCCTCTTGAACACCATTACCTCCCCCCTCCCACTTCTCACACCATTCCAACCATCATGGGGTCATCTTGCACCGCGCGCGCATCCATCTTCAATTGACTGCAATAATTCGAAGAATAGTGTAAAGTGCAAGTGCAAATCTGTTCTTGCTGCTGTCCATTCAACCTGTCGAGCTGCCCCATGAATCCCCCCTCCATTGTCTACATTATTTCATTGCCTGCAGTTAGTGCAGAGAGCAGAACTGTGCAAAAGGCTGGCGAGTAATTTATTTATCAAGTTTCAAGCTGCAGCTTGAAAACTTAATACCATCACAAAATTGAATGCAATACTAAGACAGGGCCCCAAGATAACACCGGTTTGCAGTTCCCAACGGAGGAACCAGAACAAATGTAGCTTAACGCAAAGGCCAACTTCAGCAACTAAATAGCCGAAGGAGGAGGAAGTCGTAGAACTTATCACGCCACGTACTACACTAAATTGTAGTAAAAACAAAAAGGTGCAAAAGGATCCTTTAAAACTTTGATGGTCTTAACAAATGTAAAAATAATTAAACTCCAGGTTACAGTGCCCTAAGCAACAAAAATCGAAGACGCTTACGTAAAATCAATTATTTGATGGAGGGTTTGTGTTAGGTAATGTTGATTAATCAACTGATTGTTATGTTCAAATCAATTAATAGTTTTTAAATCACACAATCATTTGATATATATTATGTACAATTTAATTAAGGATGGAGAATTTGTAGAATATTGAAAAGAGTTTCATTAAAATTCTTTATCATTTAGAACAATTAAGCAGTTCCTTTAGTGATCGAGAAATTCATAGAAATTTGAAAGATTAAAGCTGTTTACTATAATTCTTTATAATTTAAAAATCTTCAGCAATTCCGTTAATGAAACTATTTGTATTTTCTATGTGAAATTTAAATTTAAAATAATTAATGCATGAAAATTGTATTCAATTCTATGCTTATAGGTTGAATGTCAAGTGAACGACATTTATTTAATACTAAATTTAAATATAATATAGCACACACAGGCAAACCACAACAAAGTAAATGTTTTTGTATAGTTTAAAGTTGACATCAAATGAAATAATGCTCTACACTGTTGCGCATACATATATGTATGTGATACCATAATGTGGGCACATATATTATATGTACATAAATACACACAAAGTTTTCCTTTGGGGATTTTACATACGCAAAAGTGCGTTTTACCACAAAAAGTCATTTCGTGGCGATTATGCAAAATCTTTTGCAATGTATGCTGACAAAAAGCAACTCTGCTGAGCCTGACAGCAATATGGTTAATACACTGCAAAAAAAAACACAAACGTATACATAAAAGATTGAAAAAGCGAAAAAAAAACACTACAGCTTTTAGCTGCTTTATGCAGTAAATAACAATTGAATTACAACAAAAATATATTCAAAGAACACATATGAAAAGAAATATCAACAACAACAACAACAACAACAACATCATCATCAACAACAACAACAAAAATTGCAACCACTTTCGCCTTTGTCGCCGCTTCACACGAAAATATTTGTGAGCACTTGCATTTCTATGGCAATCAGTCGCAATTGCAATGGTTTAATACTCCTTTGCTCTTTGTGTCCATTCAGGGACATTCACACGCATTCACACACACTCACACACACTCACTCACATGCCTTTGAATATGTAGTTCTGTTGTGAATGCCATGTCGCAAGTAGTCTAATCGAAAGCAACAAATTGAATACAAATAATTGATGCGCGCGCCCTTTCAATCTGGTTTTTTGCAATAACAATTGCAATGGGCGACCCAATTGCAATGGCATTGGTAGCAATAATAATAAAACATAAATAAAAAACCGAGTGACAGCAACAATGCTGGCAACATTGAACAAACTAGAGTGTGTGTGGGTGTGGATGAGTGTGTCAAGCATACTGTATGTATATGATGATTGATTTGCCTTTTTGCTGCTGCTCTTGCTGCCATTCTATTGACCTATGCGGCAATTTGCAAATTTCAAGGTTGCTGCTACAGCTGTCCCTATTTCTATTGCAGTCACTGTAGTTGCTGCTGTTGTTGTTGCTGCTGTTGTTTTTGTCGTTGCAACTCTTAGGCATATATGTATAAAGGATTTCCATACAACAGAGGGCACAGGCTCAATTAAAATTTTACGCCCATTTGCATTTACACACACACTCGCACTCACATCCACACAAGAGGGCGATTGTGGGTGCTCACTTACAGGCCGACTAGCACTCACTGTTGTTGTGGTTATTCTTGCTGCTGTTGTTGTTGCTGTTGTTGTTGTTGTTGTTGTTATTGTTGTTGTTGCACAGGGCCTTGGAGGCACAAGTTGTGCTCTCGCTTTTTGTTGAACAACTTTAAGCGATTAAGTGCTACAGCTCAGGGGCAAACATGCTATGCAACTCAGTGCACAGCATATGGAACTCTGTGTGTAAATTGGGTTGTGTGTGTGTGTGTGTTTGTGAGTCTGCGTGTGTGTGTGTGTCTGAGAAGCTGATTAAATGAAGCCTAACCTATTGCATAATTGAGTCAATACTGCCTCAACACCCAATGCCTTCAACTTAACTCCACTAACTAACTAACGCTGAGAGTTTCATACATCCACACATTGTGTGCGGGCAGTAATTTAATCCTTTTGATTGCAAAATGGTATACGAATGATTGCATGTATTAATTTATAATCTTTTAGGGTACCTCTGAATGATTGCTTATATTTATTTGTAATCTTTCAAGCATAGATATTGTGCTATTTAATATACAAAATATTTTAAGCGATTACAAAATTGGTTGACGCAATTTAAAAATATGCATTTCGTTATGAATACGCTGTACTAACTAATGAAATCAATAAAGGTAAAACAAGTTGGTACAAATTACATATATGTGAAGAGATAATTAATCTTATATGTTATATATAAATCAACCATATTATACACAAACTTCATATGTCGCGAAAAAAGTCTACTCTGTAAGCTCTGTATATAATAAAATCAAATTATTTTTATAAACAGAAACAGAATAATTCACGAAAACCATAAACAATGGCATTCTATATAAACAACACACTCAGGTGTAGTCTGCCCGTGTCGAGTACTCTCCACTAGTGCATTCTAAACTGTATTAGATACATCTGCTTTGCAAGCTTTCATACTGTTTGCATATATGAGCAAGGGTGTGTGAATCTACATCTGCATGTGTGTGTGTGTGTGTGTGTGTGTGAGTGAGTTTGTTAGTGTGAATGTAAGTGAGTGCGAGTGTGTGTGTGTGTGTGTGTGTCTGTACAAGTGTGGGCGAACCCGCATATGCAATTTATTTTTTATTAGCACTTTTGCTAGCGCCTTTCACGCAAAAAAGTAAACAATTTCAACATGCAAAATATGTTGCATATTTTACCAAGTGCCAACAACAATTGCAACAGCTAGACTAGCAACAACAACAACAACAGCAATATCATCAACAACAGCAACAACAGTTACAATGGCAATAACTAAAAGGCGTAAAATGAAATATGCAACAAAAGAGCGTAAAACATGAAAATAAATTGAAAAACAGTGAGCGCAGAAAAAAAAGCAAATAAATATACAAACAAAAAAAAAATATTCTACTCGGTTAATAAATTGCAACAGATATTAGAAACGAAGTCTAATGCAATAGTAGTAGAAACAGCAACAACAGCAACAGTAGACAGACATACCGATAGAGGAACTGTGAGACAGACAGACAGACAGACCGACAGATAGATAGACACACAATGGTCGTGTATTTCTGACAACGAATTAAACAAAATCCAACTGGATATAACATATACTATATATGCTATTATTCTATATCTGGTTGTACGTATGTCTCTGTGTTTACATGTGCATGTTGCAAGGATATGCGCTTCCAGTGTCTGCTTACAGCAAATGCAATGAAGTGCAACAAACCTCCAAAATAAAAAAAAAGTCATGGAAAAAAAAAGTTCAAGGAAATAAGAAAAACAATTTGGCAAAAGGGCAGCACAGCGAGAAGAACCCCAACAGAAGAAAAGTCGCATCTAATATGCACTGCGAACAATATTTGTTATATACATGCAAGAATGGCAAGTGGAAAAGAATTCAAATTAATATGTTTTATAAAAATCTGCATGGACCAAGAGAAAATTCACTGAATAAGTTGGATTTGTAGAGGAATTCAAAGTAATGTACATCCAATAAGAATTTAAAAATTTAATAACACACAAAAAGAGCTTTAAATATTTCAAAATTAAAAACAGAAACGATTTTGATCAATAATCATATTAAAATATTATGCTTTATAAAATGTTTAAATATATTAATGTATAAATATATACATATATAATATTACATATTTAATAAAATGCGCTTATAACAAAAAAAAAAATTATAAATCTATAAGAAATGATTTTAATTAATTTTATTCAACATTTTAATGTCTTTCTTTCAAGGTAAATGAATGGATTGAAATATTCTTTAGAAATTAAAGTATTAAACATTCTTAAATAACATTTAAGGCTTTAAAACAACCTCTCTGTGGCTGTTAGTACAGGATATACGGAGAGATATACTTGGAAGCTGCATCGATTTTGTGCATTGCCAAAGAGCAGAGCTGAGCGGAATAAGGAAGAGCAAAGAAAACGTTGATGATGTGCAACAGCCAAAGCAACTGTAAGCGTATTTGTGCACACACTGTTAGGACAAAATGTGAGTACGGGTGTGAGTTTGAGTGTGAGTGCGAGTGTAAGGGTGAGTGTATGTGTATATGTTTATACTGGGACAAAGTGTAGTGTAGAGCTAAGATCCCATACAACAAGAGGCAGAGGCGGACGGTTATCTATTGGGGGCTCTCTCATCTAGCGCTTTCATATTTCCGGCTGCTGCTTTAGCAGGGACAATTTTTAAAAATTCAATTTTGTTGAACATCGAACAGCGTTTGTCGATATATACATACAAATATATATATATATATATATACATATATGTATGTGTATGTTTGCGTTTTACAGTGTTGTCTAATATAAAAAATATCCAACAGTAGGGACTGGCCCGACAGTAGGGACCCTGTGTTTAGTTTTTTGGGGCAGTATGGTCTTT
>JBANCZ010001713.1:0-19675 GCA_037040025.1 Sphaerogastrella javana | reverse complement strand
GCCCTGTATATTCAGATAATTGGCCGCCAGTATAAGCTCAAACAGTGTACCCTGGTCGACCTTAAGGAAGTCCGCATCCCATGACGAAATGTCATCGGTTCGCTTTTCCTTGTTCTCATCCTCCTGCGGCTGCTGTGGCTCATCTTGGGCATGATACGTGGCCCAGTGCAGCACCTTTCTCAAAATGGCCGAGTTCACATTTGGAAGCGGCAATACGCTATTGTCACTCTCATCGCCCAAATCCTCGAGTGCCGTTTTAATGGTCTCCGAACATTTTGCTATTTCGATGTCAGTATCAAAAATTTCCTTATCAGACGATTCCAAGCGTATGATTGGCATTTCCAAATATCTGCAATATGTAAGACAATTTTAGTATTACGTTATATGCTCTTCAACATTTATAATCTAACTATTTCAATCGACTATTATACTTATCGAAACCTTTTGTCTTATGTTCGCTGTAAACCAAAATTTCCAACAGATGTGATCCGCTTGCCGGGCTAGCACAAGATGAGCTAAAAATAAGTGCTTTATTATTTACATGGCATGCTTGTTCTTCACCCATAAATCATAGGATACCAAAAACAGTGTCCGTTGTCAGCATATATTGAATTAATTATGAAATTCTTTCAACAACTATATATATATAAAAATATATATCTAAAAGTCTGAGAAACACCTCCAGCTGACGCTGCCTTTGTTCTATTCTGATCTTTCTGATTATCAATTATTTACATCTTGCCGGTCCGACCAGTGTGACCTTACTGCACACAGTATTTTTTATGTTTAGTTTCTTTAGCAAGCCATACGTGTAAAAATAAAATACCATTGATAATTTGATAAGAGATTTATTAAAAATAATTATACCATTCCGTTTATGTAGAATAATTTGGAGGCCTAATTGGAATCAATCGACAAAAGTTAAGATATAGCTTAAAACTTTTGACAATATCGAAACGGCTGTATCTACTATTGTCGTAATAGTTTGAATTAATATATTCATTAGATCATCCGAATTGTAGGAGCTCATAAAGCGCAACAGGAATACAGCAATCACGAGATAAATTGTGGGCCAAACGAGTGATAGCATAAATCTTGCCGTCCAGACCATAACGTACCACGTAATTATCAACAGAAATATATAGGCAAATAGTGTACCCATGTCTGAGGGCATGCCAATATTCTTTATCGTATAATCATAGAGTACAACCAAAAATGGGGCATCGCGCCAATCACCAGGTTGTTTTCGTTCGGCGTATTCCATTCTAGTTTATTGACAGTAATCCAAAGTTAACCTGCAAGAATTAATAGCTTATTAATAGCTAGCAATTGCACCACTTTCATTTTTGCGGGGAATCCTCTACTTACAAAAATTTTGACTTGTTTTGACATCGAAACAAAAGACTAATTTGATCATTAAAACAGCTGTCAGCTGTTTATATACCTATTTGAAAATGTCATAGAAAATCCCAAAATCTACCGAAAGTCTAATTGTGAAAATACCAAACTGTTATCGAGGCCAATTATCGATCAAAGTGCACGCGCGCAAAATTCGTGCATTTTCAAATTGGATTTGTATTTACGCAAATGAAAAAAAATTGAAATAAATTTAATACGCATGTGTGCACTGAACCCACAGACGATTTTTCACCAATTCACGTATGTTCAGACAATGTTCTATCTAAAAATAGCATTGAGTAAGTGATGCCAATCATTTGAAAGGCAATTTCCTTTACCTTTGAAATCCCTTTGCGACTTTTGCAATTGTAGTTCAACGCACTACACCTGTCACGCTTTTGTTCGCCATGGAAAAACAAAGCAAAGAAACGCCAAGAAACGAAAGAAAATCAGATCAAAGTCAAACCATTTAACAGTGCAAAAGAAAATATTAAATAATATATATATATGTACTATATATAGAAGATAAAGGGAACTTAATACACAAAATTAACGTCTTATTTATTACAGTTGTAAGAATAATATGCTGATAAAACACAAGTAGGCGTGGCAAACTTTGCACAAAATTTGATTAAAATATAATATATAAGATAATATAAACATAGATTTTGTATATACTTTAATATATTATTATAATTATAGTAATAATTAAATCATAATTATAGACAAAAAAGCAATATTAAAATTTTTAATGATATATATTTTTTATATAATTTTTGATTGACTATGTTGTATTTATTAATGTCGACTTATTAACCCATAAATATTTATATAATTTTATTTATATTAACCTAAAACTGATAACTGATAGCTGATAATTGATAACTAATTACAGACAATTGATAATCGATAACCGAAAATTTAAACTTGATAACTAATAATTGATGACATGTAACTGATAACTGTTAACTGATAACTGGTGCAATAAGTTGAATAGATTTCCCGAATTATGTCTATTCATGTAATGCATGCATAAGTTTGCAATCGAATTGACTCAGAATATGTAATGGTTATGCATGTTTGGATCCATTTCCTGTAGGTCGATACTATAAACAAAGGTTGTGATAGGCATGCAGTAACCATTCACATAATAAACGGTAGGATATATGCATATCAAATATAGACCAGTTGACATAAGATGACATAGCATGTTGCCTGAGAAAGTTACATGACAGAATAGCATAATATTGAATATGAAATGTAAAAATAAATACACATGCTTGATGCAACAGCTGTGTATTTGAGGTAAGTTTGTATATACGCATATGCACCATACTATATAGTATATATATTGTACAATTTGTATCGCTCGATGGCAGGATACTTGCCCCAAAGCAGAGCGGACATGGGGCAAACATTGTCATGTTGACTATAAAAAGAATATTCAAAACATGAGGAATAAGAGAGGGAGAGAGAGAAAGAGAGAGAGAGAGAAAGAAAAAAAAAAAAAAAGAGAAAGAAAGAGAAAAAAAGACAGAATAAGAGAGGGAGAGAGAGAGAGAGAAAGAGGGAGAGAGAGAGAGAGAGAGAAAGAGAGAAAAAGAGAGAAAAAGAGAGAAAGAGAGAGAGAGAGAGAGAGAGAGAGAGGGAGAGAGAGTGTTTGAATGCATGCAGAATATGAAATGAAAGGAAGCGGAAATGTTCAGGCAACAGTCGGAGAATGCAACAGGAAGCTACACTCGCATACTACAACTACTGTGTGTGTGTGTGTGTGTGCGTGTGTGTGATAGTGCTACACTTTTATGCACATAGCAACAAAAGCTAGATATAATAACAGCAGCAACAACAACAACAGCAGCAGCTGCTACTAGAATAGAAGCAGCAGCAGCTTGTCGTTGTCTCTCTTTCTTTCAATCTCGCTGTCTCTCTTTCTAGTTGTCTGTCTGTTATATGAGCAAACAAAGGCGTGACACACTTCTAACATTCACATTCGCATTCTCATTTGAACAAACAAAGGCACACAAGCAAGAAGAAGAAATAGCAGCAATGGAAGAAACACATGGTCGTATCTTATTTATAGCTACTGTTGCAGCTGTTGCTGTTGCTGTTGTTGATGTTGTTGTTGCTATTGCTGTAGATGATGTTGCTGCTGTTTTTTGCTGTTGCTGTTGCTGTTGCTGCTGTCAAAGTCAGTGCAGCAGGCGCAGGCAGAGGCATTCACTTGTAATGCAATTGCAATTGCAACAAAGTCGCATAGTCTTTGCCTTTGTCTCCTGTTTGCACTTTTATTGAGTGTATGTGAGTGTTTTGTGTGAGTGTTTGTGACTATGTTTATATACATACATATATATTTGTGTCAATTTGTGTGTGTGTAACAAACAGCATAGGTAAGAACTGTGTGCCCCAGAAGTGACTGTAAGTCTTGCTGCAAATGTTGTTGCTGCTGTTACTGTTTGCTGCTGTTGCAGTTGATGTTGCTGCTGTTGGTGTGGCTGTTGGTGTGGCTGTTGGTGTTGCTGTTGTTGCTTTTGCTGTTGCTTTTGTTGTTGCTTTTGCTCAGGAGTTGTAAATTGTTTTGGGACCAAATGAACTGGCACTTCAGTGGCCCGGGCCACTTGATAAATGAATCCTTGCCTTTGCTGACAACTAAATCCCAAAAAGCATTCAAATATATACTATACAAATATATATATATAAATATATATAAACTTTACAAATGTATAGAGTCTATTGGACGAGCAATGAATTCATTAGGCTTGTCAATTAAATAGTTTGCCCAACTACAATTTCAATTGACAGGTGACTAGCATATTCAATGAGAAGGTAGATAAGGGGAGAAAGAGAGAAAGAGCTAGAGAGAGAGAGAGAGAGAGAGAAAGAGGGAGAGATACAAAGGGAAAGAGATCAAATGTAAGAAGGTGAAAACCAGAAGACAAGCAACGATAGAAATGGGGAGAGTGAGAATTATACATAGTATATATTCCTTTACCTTCCAGTCTCTCCTTCCCCATTTCTCTCTCTCTCTCGCAAATGAGAGAAAGTGGGGGCAACAGGCAAGGAGAGTCTGATAGAGAGAGTGTGTGTGGAAGAGAGAGAGAGAGAGAAAAATTAAAGGCTTAAATAAGTCAACATGTTTTTATTTATTATTTTTGCGTTTAGGCTTGAGTGCACTTCATTTAAAAGGGATTTAATAGCTGTGATTTGTTTAGTTAAACCCTCTACAATCGCTGTGATTAGTAAACGTGTATGTGTGAGTGTGTGTCAGAGGATTATTAATCAAGAAAGTAAATAAACATGATGTGCAGGATTAAAACAAAAAAGCTGCACTTAAAGGTTTAATTTTGGAATAATTTTCAGATTTAAAATTAATTAATCATTTAATATATATTTAAAATGACATATTAATTAATTTATTAATTCATTAAGGCAAACAAAATTATCTACATAGTTATATATATAATCTCTATGTAGAGATGTAGATGTAGAATATTCTCTATACTTCGTTTTCTCTTTCGTTCTACTTAAACAATTTATTGTCATTACACGAACACATTGAAACTTGAAAGTATTGCGTTCAGTGCATGTGTGACAATATGTGGCTAACAGAGCTGTCAAATTGGCTAGCCATGTCCATGTTTAGACCAACTTTAAGTGCATTAGATAGCACAACTCGTCCTATAAAGTAGATGTTGCAGTGAAAGCACTAAAAGCTTACCGCAAAAACCCAAGATCTGCCAAGCCCAGCAGATGCCACTTCAAACTTCAGAGACACAACACACAAACACAGCACACACACACAGCACACACACACACACACACGCACAAACACACACACAGATAGAGGAGCGTGTGCTGCATCCGAGCAACCACGCCAAAGGTTTAAAGTGCAGTTGCCCCTGCTGCTGCTGCTCCTTCTGCTTCTCTACACTTTTTATGCTCTCTTCCTCATTTCCCCTTCTTCCTGTGCCCCCCTTTTGCACTTTGACCTTTGGTTCGCTTTGACCTTTGCTCAGGTTGTGGCCAAAGAGCCACGTGTTGCTGTCGCCTGGAATGTTAGAAACCATTTGATAAAGTCGCGACTCTTGATAAAATTAATGAGCAACAGCTAAGCCGCCCCCACCTGATCGACTATGCTCACAAACAGTAGGGATGCTGCCCGACAGGGATCTACTTGTGCATCGATATAACAATAAGAATAATAATAACAATATGTAAAATTGTAATAAGAAGTATGTTAATAATAATTATTTTAATAATAATAATTAATTAATAATTAATGTGATAATAGACATAATAATAATAGTAATACATACAATAATATATAATAATAATATATATAAGAATAAAAATATTAATAAAAAAAATAATAATTAAATTAATTCATTAAAAAAATTATAATAATATAATATAAAATTAATAATAAAAATTATAATTGTAATAATGATTAAATAAAAATAATATAAATAATTTTAATAATAATATGATAAAATTAATAATAACAAATGAAAATATAATTTGAATAAAGATAAAATAAAAATAATTATATTAATAACAATAATAATTTTAATTTTTATAAAAACATTAAGTAATATTAATACTAATAATATAATAATAATATTGAAAATAAAAATAATAACAATAATATTGAGAGCAAAGCAATCGCACGAAACGAACCCAAGAGAACTCAATATTACTTGAGGGTGGTGTGAAATTGCTTTGGGAGCCACTGTTGCTCCATTTGCCGCATTTGCTCCATTGACTCTACGCCTGGGGATGCTCAATTGCAGCAACAGCAGCAGCAACAGGTTCATCTACACTCACCAGCAAAATTTCATTTTACACTTCAACAAACTAAGCCTTTATTTTGATATTTTTATTTGTATTTTTTTATTTTGCTTTTCTATATATAATAGACATCAGTGTATGGGAGCCAAGTGCTTAATTTAAGGCCGGCATTTAAGAGGCAGAGAGTCAATGCCTTGGGGCCTCAAAATGTTAAAGCAACAAAAGGCTAACAAAGCATAAGAATAACAGTCAAAAGAAAAACGCTCAACTGGAAGTTGAAAAAGGAGCACGGAAAAGCCCGGATGAGATAGCAGGAAAATAAAGAAAATATAACTGTTGCCTGCCATCAATTTGATAACCCACACACGCACACACGCACCACACACACACACACATACACTCTGTTATTTTTTTGGGAATTTGTCAAAATTTGTTGAGTTATTTTTTTCGGGTATTTGACATACTGGATGCCCTGTAAAAAAAACCCTTTAGTATTCTATTCTACCATGCTTATATTATTTCTACTAGGCTTAAAGTCAAGTAAAATTTCCATGAGGCACGAATATCTCATAAAACTACAGTCCCGGTAACTTTTTTGACAGAAGGTATTCCTTTATCACAATTTACAGGGTATGTGATAGTGTAATCTATGGGTCTTTTGCTTGCGATTTTTTTAAATGTCAGCATGTAATAAAATTTGGACGCCTTTTGCGCATTTTTAAGTTTGCGCCGCTTGCGCATAAATGAAATTATTAACAAATAAATGAAAATGTTCCCCGTAAAAGTGAATTATAATTTTCCTTTTTTTTCGTTATTCTCTTCGTCGTTTTCTCGTTTCATTTTTTTGTTATGGTTTTTGTGTTTTTCTTTATCAACATTGCCTCGTTATTGCCGTGTACTTTTTAATATTTTTATTCAATTTTTCAGGTTGCCCGCATCGAAACATAAATATATCAAAGGTAAGGTAAGGTGTGTATGAGGGGAAGGAGGGGAATGAGGGTGTGTGTCTGCATGTGTATGTGTGTGAGCGACAAGATGTTGAGGAGATGCTGCCATGTGTGTGTGTGTGTGTGTGTGTGTGTGTGTCTGTTTGTGTATTAGTAGTTTCTTTTTATATTTTTGCGCCTTACTCGAACTTCTTAGGGTATAGGGGCAACAGGGGCGTGGCTAAACGGGGGCCTGTCGTGTCAATTCAATCAACTGGCGTTGCGTTGTGTTCGGTTGCCCCCTCTCCACTCCTTTTGCCACGCCTCCGCCACCGCCTCCGTCTCTTATATTGCTGCTTCTTCTTATACAAATGAAAATTTATTGTATATGCTTTATGCATGCGTTGACACAATATGAGCAGCATACACAACAACACACACACACACACATGCATAATATATAGCATATATATATATTTATATCTAGGAATACATGTATATACATATATTTCTATATATGCACATATATAGCTTAATATATAATAAATTTTCAATTTGCTGCACAAGACACTCGACAAACTGCGTCGCTTCAAATGAATTTGTCCCAGGTAACAAAGCAGCAGCGTTATTATGAATATATAAATATATATATATAAATATACAAAAAATACAGGAATATGTATATTTTATATTATTTATATATATTTATATGTATTATATATACATATTTCCATTTATGCCGCACATTTTTGCCTTTTGTTAAGTGCAAATTGGCTAAAGTTACTGTTGGCCATTTCTACGTTTTATGTTCTATATTCATATGTCTGTGAGATCTAATATCTAGTACGCCCACCTGTGTGTCACGCCCCCACATAGGCATAAAAGCCTACATCACTCATACGCCGCTTGTGCCAGCTTTTAGCCTTAAACTTAATTAACGTTTTGCACATTTTTTACTTTAAGGCGGCTCAAAGAGTTCTTTTTTTCGGACAGCCAAGGGTTAGATTAAAGCCCAGAAGAACGACTGGAAATATACCCTGTAAATTTACAAACTCAACTATGTATAATACTATTTATAAAGCAATCTAGAAATTTATATTAAATTTTTTGAAGGTGATTTTCAACTTGTCTATAATTAACGCATATGCCATTCTGTATAGATCTTTTATAGGGTATATGAAAATTAAAAAATTAATATATACAGCATACAGCGAAAACAAAGGAAGCAAACTTTAGTTTAACTTGGCTTTTTCTGTTTTTTTTTCTGAGTGTGTGTGTGTGTGTATTTGTGTGTGATCTCTTGAGCTAAAAAGTTTTTCTGCAGGCTCGCATAACCTTAACCTTTGCCCCACTGTGCGTGGGCATGGGAATTGAGACATTACAGCGTAGTTCTTCGTTCTAAGCAGGGGATGTGTGTTGTCTGAGAAGGGGTGCAAGAGGGGAGAGGGGGAAGGATTTGTAACGTTTGAAATAGGTAGCTAATAGCTGGGGGTATTTCAGGCATGATATGCCTGCTGCTTGTTGCTAGCTCCATTCAACTCTCAGCGGCTGTATCTCCTTCCCACCCTGTCTCTCTCCTTCTCTCTCTCTCTCTTCTGCTTGTTGGCTGCATTGACTAGCACATTTACAAGTCATTTACATGTGCGACGGCTCAGCTCGCTCAGGTTAAAGCACGACAAGAGGGCAACAGCATGAGCAACATGGCTAACAACAACAACAACAACAAGAAGCACAGTCAACACAGCCATTTCAACCTGCTTTCTACTCTCTACTCGTCCTTCTCTGCTTTCTCCCTCTTGACTCTGTTTCTTGGCTCTTGGCGTTACATTAAAATTTATGCTTACAAAAGCCGTTTAGTCAACAACTGTAACAGGTAACAAGCTCAGCTTGTGGCCCTCATTCGCGGCTATTCTTCTTGGCTAAAATGGAGAAATGTTAACAAACATGAGTCCTTTAAATTTGTGGTCTGTTTTAGATAATATTATTATATTTTCAATACTTTTTTTAATCATTTCGTATAGGATATATTTTCATAATTATTTTTGAATTACTTCTAATGCCTTTATAATCATTCATTATTTTTCTCTAACTAAATTTATAATATTGGTGTTTTCTTCTAAATTTCGATTTTCTGCTTTAGATTTGAAGTCATTTTAGATAATAAAATTATATTTTTAATCTAGTTTTTAATCATTTCGATCGAAATATTATCACCTTCATTTTAAATTAAGTTTCTAATGATTTTATATACTTATACTAAATTTTTTCTCTAGCTGAATCTATAATTTTTGTGCTCTCTTCTAAATTTTGATTTTCTCCTTTAGGTTTGAGGTCAGTTTTAGAAAATAAAATTATATTTTTGTTTATATTTTTTAATCATTTCAATAAGGAAATATGATCATCTTCATTTTGAGTTAAGTTTTTAATTTTTTTATATTTTCAAATTAAATTTTTATCTTTAGTTAAATCTATAATTTTTGTGCTCTCTTTAAAAGTTACTTGTTCCCTTTAAATTAGAGGTCTGTTTTAGATAATCAAATTATATTTTATTATGTTTTCTAATCATTTCAATAAGGAAATATTATCATCTTCATTTCGAATTAAGTTTATAATGCTTTTATATAATCAAATTAAATCTTTAATATATCTGTATAAATGTATTATTTTTGCGCTTTCTTCTATAAATTCAATATGTTTACTTTCTTTCACTTTCTCCGCCGTAACCCTTACGCCCGTAAGTTTGCTTTCACTGGCATTTATATAGATTTGCCATTTCAAATGCAATGTGAAAGCCCATGAAATTGAGTTATATTTTACACATACACATAAATACATATACTATATATGTATATATATACAGACCTTTCACCCATATATACTTCTACATATACCTTGTCTGTGGGCTGAGGGTGGTTGTTGTGTGGCGGCGGGGGGGTTACATTTGATGTATTTTGCAAATGGTATGCTCGAATGTTATGGTCGTCGCGGCGTTAAACCTCAGCGCATGCAAGGTATTATATTATACGATCTAATATACATATACATACATATATAATATACTATATACGTATGTGTGTGTGCATATAGATTTCGCTAGGCTCATCTGCAAACATTGCAATGACGTCACTTGCGCGTGGGCGTACGCCCGACCAGCCCAGGTTGGGGCGTGTCACGTAAAAGTAGCTCGTTAAAAATTGATGATGTGCATCAATGCGTGACGATATGGCCGATGCTGCTCCTGCTGCTGCCGCTGCTTATGCTGCTCCTTGCTGAGTGCTTCCAGCCACGTGGCCAGCCCACTTCCAGAGGAGGAGAAGAGCGGCACATAGGTGCCAGATGTATGGGCACTGCCAACCCCTTGATAGCCAACGCTTTTTGATCTTTTATTTGTTACCTTGCGTTTGCCTCTGGTCTTCCTCCACTCTGCTCCTGTCTGTCTGTGTGTGTGTGTGTGTGTGAGCATTTATCAACATATTTATTTTAAAATTTATGATAATTTAAAGCCGCATTAAAACTCATAAAAAACAAGTCACAATAATAAAGCGGCCATAAAAATACAACTTTTTCTAAATGCTTTTCTTTTTTTGTATACATTTTGGGGGTCATAGAAAGAGTGAATTTATATATAAACATAAATGTGTGTGTGTGCATTCGACTTGCTAAGCACTGATATATATATATATATAAATATATTTTTCATATAAATATGTAATGCATGTCAGTTTGGTTATGTGCTTTGATTTAACAGCGGCACTGTCGTTGATTTATGACACACAAGCTTTGAGCTTTTGAGCGAGGTTGGTTCCGGCAAGACGAACTGCTTTTGCTTTGAGCTTTCGCTCAACTGTTCTGACATAAGCTTTTCTATGCTTCTCTTTTGTTAAGTCATCGATCAAAATGCAAACTTCGATAAAAAAAAAAATACTGAAATCAATGCATGGCAGCTCTGTTGGCAATCGGTTTCATTTATATACGATTTGATATGCAATCGATTTGATTTACATTCGATATACATATATTGTTTCATTTATGTAGTTGCTGCTGCTCTTCTCCACCTTCGCCGTTAACCAATCGATCAAAACGCAAAATTCGATAGTAAACAAATCTGGCAACTAGTGTGAAATCGATTTGATATACATTTGATATTCTTTGATTTAGTTGCCTATAAATAATATATGATTATTACAAATATCAATATCTATAAATACAATCATAATACCATGAATAAATACATAATTAAATTTAATTACAGCATTGCATTTCCGGAAATTTGATCAAACTCGCCTCGCAACCTTTAAAAAAACTAAAAAAAAAAAAAAATAGAAAACAGAGCGTATAGCATGTAGCATACATCGTATATAGCACATTCTACCGTTAGGCATACGAAAATTTAATTAGTGCAGCTACGAGCTCAGCTCACCGAAAACTGTGCAGCGAAATATGAAAAATTTGTGTGGGGGGAAATTTGAGGAAATGTTTTTCCATGCGCTTTTGCTCTTTACGGATGCGTTGAGAAGAGCATCGAAACCGTTAGATGTCAGATGTCAGAGTAAATCGCTCAGGCGATACGCACGATACGAAATTACTCTTAAACCAAGACATACATTTAACAGTTATGCGCATTTTATGGCAAATGTTTGCTACAAATTTGAGAAACAATTTTCTTATTATAGGAAACAAATTCGTATTTGGTTTAAGTTGAATTTAAGTTGAGATAACAAAAAGAAATGAATTTCATTATAATTAAAATAAATGTGAGATATATCATTCGATTGTAGAATGATTGTAAAATAAATATAATCAAGTAAATTGTATATCATATAGTAATTATAATTAACTAAAATATGGGCTACACTTTGACTAAGTTAAACATTTTATTCAAATCGATTATAAATTATAATTAAATTTAAGAGAAACTTTGATCAAAATTAAACATAATTATAATTACGTATATTATGAATTACACTTTGATTTAGTGAATCATATGATTATAAAATATTTTGTACCTAAACCTAGATAATACAACTTTAGCATATCTTTGCCTATAATCTGTTGTCAAAGTTAGTAGCCCTAAGGCAGCCTGATGTGATTTTCGGCTCTTTGTTGAGCTTTCGTTGGCCAGCATCATCCAAAAGTCAATTAAATCTCTAACAATTCGTATTACTTTACCCAAAACTTTCTTTACCAAAACAGAAAGACGAAGAGAATGTTGTGGATAAACTTTGGCCAACTGTATTGATACGTGGCGTGCTAATATGCGACTCGATGGCTAATTGAGATTGACAATTCGCTGGCATTAGCCGTACGCCATGTGTTTAGGCCGAATTTTCTTGGTATTGGTTGCTGCTGTCAACCTTTGGCAGCATATATACATATTTATATTTATGTATGTACATACATTCAGTAACATTTATGTATATTTTAGGCTTACATAAGGTATTCTCTCTCTATATAACAACAACAGCAACAACAGGAAGCTGCTACTCAACGCCTTGTTTGTCCATGTTGTCAATACATGGGTATATATGTGTATATATATATATGAAGACAGACGCACAGACAGATGCGATGAAGACAACACCCACGCTGTGTGATGAAAATGCTTTCCAACCTAATGGAAAATTCAATGCGTTTACTTTTTCGTTTTTCCTTTATAAACACTTTGTCTTTGGTTGTTGTTGTTATGCGGCGACATTGTTTGTGTGTTTGTTGTTGTTGTGTCAACTGTTCTTTTATTTTGCAATCAATATTTGCAATTTTATTATATTAATTATTGAGCTACAGTAGCGCTCTATTATCAAATTGCAAATTGAATTTTTAAACAATTTTTGTTCGTATTATTTCATGTATTTTCATTGCTCTTGGAATTATCTTTCACATCAGAGTTGTATTTGTTTAAAAATTTCTTCTCCCATATTGTCCAGATCTTTGACGGTTGAAAATGTACCCTTAAGGTGCTTTCACTGCTATTATCCTTTTCAGGAACTAAAGTGTTGACTGAATACATTGAACTTTTTGAACTTTGCTCCAGAACGGTCTGGAGAGAGCACGTGCTCGAGTCCACAGATGAATCTGATAAATTTGATTGACTCAATGATAGTTTCACTTCATTTAAATATGATGATGCCTTCACATCATATGTAGGCGTATAATCAGATGTTGATGTTCCATCTATAGCTGGGAATTTGATAAATTGTTCGTAGTTCTTGTCGCTATCCTGCAGCAGATTTCCATACTCTATGAAATCCTCTAAAGGGATCAAACACATATTGGGACAGTGCACTGTCACAGTTTGATGATATTTGCAGCGTGTATCCTGCATCCATCGCCGTGATCTAATGTAGCTCCTTTTCACATTGGGCACCTTTGATAGCTCCTTCGGATCGCCAAACAATGTGATCATCAGAGTGCTGTGAAAGATGGTTTCGTTGATAAGCTGAGTATGTCCTTTTGAATCAATAAATTCCATTATGATATCGTGAAACGGTGCCAGATCTTCGCAGGCAGTTGCAGGCAGGTTTGTGAGAAATTTAGGTGCTATATACCCGAAGCGTATCAGCTTGAGCAGCTTCGTCACATGTTCCCGAGAGTCTGGCCAGTGCTCCTTAAACCAGAGTAGCGTACAATATAAAATCTGCAAATAGGGGGATACATTTATATGATTCGAATAACAGGTTAATGTAAGAGATCACTTGCTTCTAACTCTGTGTTACAAGCCAAAGCATTAGAATCGAGCAATATACTCAATTGGTTCTCATCGAGATCGAGGAATTCACGGCTGCACATGATGATCAGCGTTGAATTGGAGATACGCAGACCCATCGCCACATTCAGATATGAAAGTTTGTCATACAAATGCAACTGATGATAGATGTGGAAGGCGTCAAATTCATTGCAGCTTTTGTCATCCAGCATGGCAAAACACTCCTCCAGCATCAGAGGCATCCCCAGAAAATTGGAAACGTCTATAAGCTGTAGCACATTATCCCCGCAAATGGTCACCTGTTCGCCCAGCATCCACTTATAGATGATGTCAAACAGCTCAGATGTTACTTTCGTCTTACTCAAGTCCAACTCGGTTTGACCTCGCTTCTGCTCAAAGTATTCCGAGTGAGCGCTGAGCACGACACTCGTACAGGCGAATTGAGAATCCTTGATGCGTACTATAGTGTCCGGATCAACGCCTCGTTGTATCTGCTGTACGACGGATTTAAGCTGTTTGGTTGGGCCGTTTATAAGAACTGGTTCACACTGTCGCTCCGATATATCATTTTCACATTTGAGTGTGCATTTGCAGGACTCAATGCATTCGATAGAGCAGAATTTACTCAGCAATTTGCCAGGCTTCAGATTGGAAAAGACACGGCCAAGATTATGGAAAACAGGCTCCAAATGACTGTAAATTTTTATTATAAAATAGAATGTATTCACTTTTTATATAAACTATATTTAAACAATACTTACGTTTCATATTCGTTTCCGTTTGCCGCAAAGACGGGCAAACATTTCTTTTTTTGAAATATGGCCAGGTATGGCTGTCCTTTATCCATGCTGAGCTTGATTCTATACTATAATAATTACAATCCCATAGAGCAGCACTGCAAATGATATTGGAAATGACAAATTTCATTAGGTTGGCTTTGTATATATAGAAATCGAAGTTGATTTCGTATACTGTTTATAAGTTTAAAGGGTATATCAAATTCGTTCAGCCAGAAGTCTATATTGAGCATATATTTTACATGTTATGATTTTTTGTGAAGTAATTAACATAATATATGCATTAAGCATTCATGTTCAGCTTGTTGTTGCTTCAATGAAATTAGCATATGTTTATGTTTTTAGCTCACATCCAGTATTTTAATTACATTTTTCAGAATTATTGTATTTTTCAACCAACTTTTAAGCATTTCTTCATTTTTCAATTTAAACTCTTTGTACACGTTTTTTTTTGTTGATTTAAAATTTTTTATTTGACCTGCCATGAAATTCTTGAGAATTTTTTTGTGTACTTATTTGCCAAGGAAATTTAATACCCTGCATGTTATGGAAATCATATTTCCCCACCTCCCACACACTCTTTAGCTTCCATTCAAATTGAGAAAAATTTTAATTAGATTTTTGCTTTATAACAATTTTGACATTTCGGTTCAAAATTTTTGTGAAAAGGTCATAGAATCTTTTCAAGTGTGCATGCAATTGAAAGTATTTGACTAGAATATACTCATTATATCAATATTTTATAGGAGAAATAAGCCTTCTCTACGCCTTTTAATCAATATATATATATTTATTTTATATTATTCCATTTTGTATATATCATCAAGATTAAGGGAGAGATGAAATGTTGACATTCGACAAAATATTCAATTATATTTGGAAATTAGTTTATGCGTAATGGTAACAATTTCGTTTAGGTAAAAAAATTCAATTTAAATGCCCTTAAAAAAAAAACCCTCGTCGCACTCAAATTTCAATGTCAGACGGGGGAAAAAAAATGTAATTGTCTAAATTAATTATCTAAAATGTTTTTGCACTGCATTATATATAACTCACAGTAAATATAATAAGAGCTACAATATATATGTTGTATATTGTTGACTAAAAAAGTATGAAAATTAAGATAATCATCTTGAAATACTCTATGAAATTATTTATAGAGTATAAAATGAAGATCCATTCAATGAAGAATAATAAAATTTTAAATATATATGTTGTATTTAGTACTTTGAATTGATTTCAATATATTTATGTTGAGTGGAATCGAACCTTTTGCAATAATCGCACCACCTCTGGGAGAGTGTATAAGAAGCAGATGAAGAGAAAAAATGAAATAAGAAGTCGCCGTTTTGCGTTCTTCAAAAATTCATGACAAGTCGCACAAAGTGCTCAATTTTATGAAATGAAAACAGCAAGTGGCGGTTGTTGCCCTCACCTCCGAGTCATTGCTTGCTCACCTGTGCCTCACGTCCTCAGCTTCAGTTCTCTCTCATGTCTCTCTGTGTTTCTTCTCTGCCTTCCGTTCGCTTTTTCTTCTTCTTGGACTTTCAGCTGTTCCGTTTGCCGCGCCCCTCCTCAGGTTTTATGGTTTCATATGAAATATGCAAAGGCCAACGTTTGACAAAATGATTTCCTAAGCTGCCGCTAAATTGTCAAATATTAACGTGTTTTTCGTTCTCTGTGTGTGTGTGAGATTGGGAGAAAATGAGATAGACAAAAAGTGAGATAGAGTGAAAGAGAAACAGTGAATGGAAGAGAGAGGGAGAGGGAGAGAGAGAGAGAGAGAGAATATATGGCTGTTTGATTGCCGGCTGTGAGATGACATCAGTTGGGATGTTGTAAAAATACAGATACAGTTAAAGCAGATAGCAACAGTTAAAGATGTATGTAAGATTGAGCAAATATTTGCATATAATCAAACAGATACAGTTACACAAGTGTATATATATGTATGTATATAGACATGCATATACAGTTACTTCAAGTGTTAGGTGCACCAAAATAGATACCATTGATGAATATAAATATAACTTCCATGTTCTCTATATGTAGATGTACAATCAATAAACATACAAATTATATAGATATATGCATTAACGCTCACAAATAGACTATTAAACATATGTTAATACAAAGAGTTGATACTCTATGTACTCATATGTATGATTACATAGTTGAAGCTTTATAAAGTAAATAAGCGTGATAATGAAGATCTACGGAGATATAGATTATCGAATCAATATAATATAAAGTTCCCAAATGATTGCTTAGTACAGTGATCTACTTGATACGCCGAAGACCTCCGGTTCGAACCCGGATGGAATCAATAGGTTTTGTTTAAAGAATTTCTTCTATATGTTCTACCAAGTTTTAAGTAGATTATTTTGTGAGATATTCACTTCGTCATAGTTTTACATTTAAATCGATGCAACTGTTCATTTGTTTGTATGAATATACGTATAGGTTTATAGCTACAGTTACAGCAGTTAGAAAAGTAGTCGAGTTGCTGTTGCAGTTGCAGTTGCAATTGCAGTTTTTAGTAGACAGAGAGAGAGAGAGAGAAAGAGTTGCAACTGGCAGAGCTCAACTATTGCATCACAGGCAAATAGCGGGAAAATGCTGACGCATGCGGTCGCATCAGTTGTTTGGTCATTTGGTTGTTTTGTCGTTTTGTCGCATTGTTGCTGTATTGCCCGGTCGGTGGGTAGTCATGACATCACTTTACACGCACGATTTGTGGCAAATGCTGCCATAATTTCTGCCTCGATGCGGCGGCGAGTGGGCGCAGGATGACCAATGCAAGATGGCGACGACTTCCGCGCGCGCACAAAACGGAAGCCAGTGCTACTTCTCGTGTCTTCCATTGTGTGTGAGTGTGTTTGTGTGTGTAGCCAACTGCACCATGGTCACATATGGTGAATTCCCAGAAGATATTTCATCTGCAGACATAAGATTTGAATTACTAAACTCCACTTGACTTTTAGTTATAGATTAAAGTATTACCTACTGTGTGTATATGCATTTTATATTCGAATTTCTGCTTGGAAATGCCATTATTTGCTCCATAGTACATTGTCAACAGTAATCTTTTGCCATTTGGCCCACACACTCGCACAGATACTTGGCTGGCGTCCAACAAGCGCACAACATTTTTGAGTACAGTCAGCAAAAAAGCTCACTCACGGAGAAAAAATCTGCAAAAATGTAAAAAATTTCAAAATGAGTATATGTATGTGTGTGTGTATGTGTGTGTGAGTGTGTGTATTGTGCACCATACCTTGCAGCGGTTTCTGGAACTGTAGGTGACAGCAATTAGCGTCTGACAGCTAACTCGATTCCAGTCTTGTCCAATTGCCCCAAACTCTTTTCATGTCCAAGTCCGCGTCCGAATGACTGACAACCAGAGCCAAAAAAAACTTTTTGGCTACCACAAAAAGCAAAAAGGAAAAAATTAATAAAAAAAAATCCGGAGCAGTAAAAATAGAACAAACTAACTTATGCTCAGTGATCCAACAACTAATTTCAACTTGTTTTTGGTCTAAAAATAGCAAAGTTACATTTCATGTGGGATTTTGTTTTTTCATCAAGATTTTCATTGAAAATGTAAGATTGGAATTTTACTGGATTGCTTGTAGACCTAATACAAACTCTTCCATTATTGTCTGATGTTGAAGTTAATCTTGGAAATGGTTTTGTTTATCATTATACAATACATTTAGTTGCTTTCGGTCGTAAATTGTAGTTGTTTTCGTTTTTACTTCTTCATTTCATAGACGAAACTAAACGTTTTAGTATAACTAAGTACGCTCGTAAGACAACTAACAGGCTTAATGGCTACTAAAGTGCATGTAATTAAACGTTTACATGGAATCATTCGTTTTATCAGGTTAATTACTGCAGTGGAACAACCACATTCAATTTAAAGATCGTAAGTTGAGTAAATGTTTAGTTTCAGTGCATCAATGACGCTGAGGATGAATGTTTGAATAGAATCGAATCGAATCGAATCGAATCGAATTGAATTGAATCGAATAGTGCAGCAATAATAAGCTGACATCATGCGCTCCACAAGATGACGTGCTATTGCCCAAAATCTGCTGTTGTCATACTAGGCCAACCAAACCACCCAACCACCCAACCACCCTGCCACCATCACACTACCTCCTCCCCTCGTTTGTCCCAGTGCTGTCCAATGCAAATGTGCGCTAGTAATAAAACTGCAAAACTTGCCACAATCGTCTCTCTCAATGGAACAATGAGCCAATGTTCTCAATGTGCCCAATGTTCTCGGCATTCACAATGGCCAAGCGACTATTGCCGCCAGCATTTTTGGCGGCAAACGCCTACGCGACAATGGCAACACCACACACACACACACACACACACACACACACACAAAGGAATAGTTGTGGTTGTGGTTCTGTGTGTGTGTGTGTGTGTGTGTGAGCCACTCATTTCTGGCTTGTGTCTGCTTGAAAAATCATTCATTGAGAACGCCACGCACACACGGGCAGACAAATTGTCTCTATATATCCATTCGTTGTGTTTCTCCTTAACGTACAGTAAAAACTACTTTAGCAGAAACTGTTAAATCTTATAGAAACGTTAAAGTTTACGTAGAAGGAAAATAATATAGAATTACCTAACGTAGATTCGTTTTATGCTGTATTTAACATTTAATATGATATTTTAAATTCCTACCGTCTGTTAGCTAATACTGTTACGGCAACATAATCGTCTTAAGCTTAAAAGAATGTCATCGTATGTGACTGCTGTTAAACCATATAGATATGTTAAAGTTTACATAGCAGCAAAATGCTATTGTGATTACCTAACAGAGTTCCACTTTTTGTTGTATTTAACATTTAACAGGATATGTTAAAATCCTACCATCTGTAAGCTAATGCTGTTAACTATGCAACCAACTTCACTCGGGCATCGAACTTAATAGTATGTTAACAGAGCGAAGTTAACACTATGTTATTAATAGATGCCAGCCTGCATGGAGCATCAATGCTGGCTACATTTGCTGACGACGTCTGCGTCACTTACAGATCAAACTGTGA